>JAOBAT010111411.1:0-31477 GCA_026413305.1 Hydrozoanthus tunicans
TGCCATTAAAACCCTTTGGTTTTCCTGTGAATTTCCCATGAAAAAATTCACAGGTTTTTCATGGGTTTTGAGTTAGTAGTGAGACACATAACATTAATTTTGATGTTTTCTACTGATGTCAGTTGTTGGACAGGCAAGTTTTCAATTTTTTTTAAAATCTGCTGCGAATCAATAACCTTTGGACGAATTTAAGCCAAACTTGGTGTGATTCTGTACTGTATCTTGAGGTATTCTTCAGAATAGTTAATAATTTTTATCCCAAGGTTATGGATTGGCAGCAGTCGGTCTATCGAACAATTTAAATGACGTCATCAGTTGAAAACAATAATGTCTAAACCTTGAGTACCATAACAGATTTAACAAAATATTTTGATTTCTACTCCTCATTTCGCAAAGCCTATCCATTGAAGTAATACAAATTTTCATGTCATCTAGGCAAGTCGAAACACCACAGTCCTCAACGACTCACATTGTGAGACAAAATATTACTTATGTTAAATATTTTCCTTTTATTAACTAATATCCTCATCCACAATTAATAATCTCTTTCAATTTAAATATCTAAAAGTCAATAAAAAGACAAAGAAAAAATTAATCAACTATCCACCAAGCTAGAGTTACTTTCCATTTGGCTGGTCTGGCTGGTCTGGCCAGCCAGTTCTTAAATGGAACACACAAGTTCTCAGAACTGGTTTTGGCCAAAATGGTCTTGCTCATGGATCAGCATTGATCATTTCTCTCACTCAGGTTGGCTAAAGCATGGGATTTGGAGAGTTGTGGTGGGGAAAATGTATTTATTTATTTATTTTCATATATATGTATGCATTTGCATTCTCAGTTTTTGCTGCATGCCAGAAGGTTTTGGAAAATGTTTCAACTTAATAGCTTGTTCTTGTTTAACCCTGGACCTTTCCATTTAAACCAGCCAGAACCAATTCTTTTCAGCCTGCTGGATCAGTCAAAAGGAAAGCGGCTTAATATAAGTAACACTAAGGGAGTAAGGGGTACGTACCTTAAGTCTTTCCTTTCGAAGTGAGTCTGCTCTCTTTCTCTGTTGCTCTTGATCTCTTTCATCCTCAGCCCTGGATGCTTCCTATTCATGAAATCAAATTTAAAATATGAATGGCTAATAAAAGTAAAACACAAAATGCTTAGCACTCAAAGGGGTTTAATAGTGACGAAGTATGCATGCATTTGACACAATTATAAGTACACAATCTTATCTAAAGTAAATTTTTGATAAACCTTGAGTGAAAAGAACTTTGAATCATGCAATATTTTCAACTTACCCATCTCTTTTGTTCTTCTTCCCTTTTTCTCTGTTCTTCCTCCTTTGCTCGTTTTCTAAATGGGGATAAACATTAGATAGAAAGTTTATTGCCTTCAGTAGCATTTAATAAAACAGTAAAAACTAAAAGCTAAAATTCAAATGAGGCCTAGTCTAGAGCTACTGTAGGGATTTAAAACTACTAAAATTTCTTAAAAGTAAAGTTCTGAGCTTTCACCGTTCTACGGCATCATCTCTGATGTCTTACTTAAGCCTTTCACATTTTAAATTTGAATAGAAAGACCGAAGAAAGCTCAGAACTTTTAGTAGTTTTAAATCTCTACAGTAGTTCAAGGCCTCATTTGAATTTTAGCTTTTTGCTTTCTCTATAATTAGAAAATTTTGGTCTTGAAGGAATAATACTAAAGATTAATTAGCATATAACTATAGGTTAAGAGACTCGTATTTATTGTCATGACTACTGTCCATGTGTATATAAAAACTATATATTAAATTTTACATATTATAAAAAACTGTGTTCAACTGTTACACAATCAAAACAAAATTCCCATGATGTTTTTATGCAGTGTAAAACAAGAATAAGTGAACATGAGTTGGAAACTTTCTGTGAGAAGGAAAAACAAATTACTGTGTTAAACGAGCACCAACTTAACTGAATGAAAATTGTTTTCCCAAAAAATACTATTTGTATAATCCAAGCCAAGGATCTGAAGACATAAATGTTCAACAATAATACTAGAATTTTATTCCATTGTCGAATAAAAAACAGTTGATTTCTCTGCACCAAAAAATCAACTGATGCAAATGTTTGGTTTGGACAAATTTTGAATGACCATTTCACTTGGTTCTGCTTTCAAAAGATTCAAATACTTAATGAACACAGACACTTGATATTTTCCACCTCAGCCTTGTTGGTGTTGGTAAACACATTCTATAACCTCTTTGATCAACAAAAATCTAAAGGAAAAATAAAATGATCTGGAAGAACTGAAATAGAACATTTTTCTGTATTTATTTCATCAATTATTTAATATTTACTTTTGATCCTCAATGCTCTTTGACCTCTCCCGAACAAACTGTTCTCGTCTGGTCTCTTCTTCTGCCTGAAAAATACACAGACAAAAATTTGAGAGACTAATTGCACCATACAAATAAAATTATGAGCACAGAATTAAAAAATGTTAAAATTGATCAGACATTCATTAAGGCTTTTACATTTCATGACTTATAAGCAATCTGTTTTCCTGGAGGAAGGGAATGGGGTATGAACAGAGAAGGGTTCTCAGTACAAAATTCAACAGGGAATTAAAATTTTCTATACAACAACAGACAGCCACTATATATTTTCTCACATGCATCAGCTTTGTAAGTCAAAGAAAATGTTACAGCCTCCACTACTTGCAAATGTACTTTGCTCTGAACACCAGCAAAGACTCAGATTTTTCCCTGAGTTTAAGCTAGTGTCAACATTATTCTATTCTTACAAACCTCTCGAGCTTTTCTTTTTCTTTCAAGCTCATTATGTTCTCGAATTCGACTCTGTTTGTCATCAGCGACTCGCTTTTTCTCATCTTGCTGTAAAAAACATGACACCAAAGTTAGCACTGAGAACACAAAATATAAATTTAAATAGCTCTGAAAACGCTGAGCAATAAAAAAAATCATGCATCAAAGTATTAGCTATATATAATAATTTATTACATAAAAAATCAAAACCAATTATAAACTATTAGTAATTAACAGATTCTTATAATAAAATTCTAGCAGAGAGTAATTTGAGATTGTAACTTAGAAAAACTTACTATGGTTAGTGTTAATTAGGACCTCAACAAGCAAAATGATGGATTTTTTATTTAATCAAGCAGAGAAAATTGTAATATTCATGATCATTAACTTATATTGCTCATTCTGTAAAATATATGGTTCAAGGACTTTGTTAAGGAAAACTAGTTACTGTAAGAAGTAGATGCATACCTCTGCCTTGGTCCAGAAGGCATCTCTTCTCTGTACATCAATTTCCTTTTGAATCTCTACTCTCTTATACACAGAACCCTACACAATATGTTAAGCAATATCAAAGAAATTCAAGTCAGTTACTTAATGGTGATTTACTTATAAGGGCCATCAAGGTACTTAAAACTCCAGGGCTTGTACTTAAATACAATTATAACTTTTTATTCAATTTTTAAATTGTATTTCTGAGAAAGAATCAACTATAATGTGGTAAAGGTTAGGTGAAGTTAAGTGACCGTGAATACATATAGGCAATGACAATTCTAAGTATGCTGCATACAATACTAATTCATTGACTGTTTATATCAATCTGTGGTAAATGGCAAATTGAGAATAGTTACATATGAGTTGTACTAACCACTGGACCAGCTGCAGGCATTGGCTTTGCCTTCTCTTTGTGAAAACTGTAATTTGCTCCTATAATTATTAATAACATTAATTTTGGTGATGACAATAATTTCAAAATTTACAATTTTCATAGTAAAAAATAATAATACTTGTAATTATTAGTATAATAAATTATAGTATTTACTAAATATTGTTTATGATAAAAAATAATTAATTAATTATTTCTATAACTGCAAACTAAAAGGGCTTTACAGTATCAATCATAAAAAAAGTTAATATTCTAATACTGTAAGAACAACAACAGAAAAAAAATCAATACAAAATATAATTATATGATATAGAATAGCAGTGCTCAGCAAAATTTGATTGTTAATAATTAAAAGTAGAAATAGTACTAGTGATAACTACAATATAATGTATTCATGATGATAAAGATTTAAATAGCTAACCTGATGACTTTTTTACTTTATCAATTACTACATCTTCCTGGATGTCATCTTCAGATCTTGCAGTGATAGTTACATGGGCCCCCTGTGAATAACCAAAAAAATAATAAATTACAGAGAGGAGCTTAAGAGTCATGAACCAAAAAGATGATTTCGAAAATATAAAATGCTGGGCCATCAAAGCCTTTTAGACAGTGTAATTTTTGTAAACAACAAGTTTGCCATACATACAATTTATTGAAGCTCCCTTCCCAGGGCTTTTCAGCCACAATATACTAACTAAGATTAACTAATATACAAATAGAATGGAACTAAATTATTAGCTAATTAAAATAGTATAAAAACAAAAACAAAAATCAGGCTAAAAACATATTAACAAGTCTCTTCTTAAAAGTTCCACTGTCCACCACTTCCTTAAGGTCTAATACTATTCCAACATGCAGCGCCATATGGTTCATTTGGGTGAAAAACTCATATATTTCACAACACCCAGCTGAATTTGGTTTTTACTAACATTAACATATAAGACAGCTTACATTTTCATAATTACTTGTAAGTATTACTAGTATTATTACTATGTACATGAATATCATTAATGATAATTATTATAACATATTTTGTACCTTGAAAAACCTTTCAACATCTTTAACATGGTTAGCACAGACACCTTTAACAGATGTTGGAACACCCTCTCCTTGCTGTAGGAAAAAATTAGGATACATAAACAACAAGTATGAGTGAGAGTTTCATCTCATTCTTCATACAGCGCATTGCCATAAGTTGCACAGAAATCTCACCATCTCCTTGTGTTGCCAAAACTCAATGTTGTCTTGTTTACAAAAAAACCTGGTACTTGGTTTACAAAAATTTGACAACAAAATGAGATTGTTTGATTTATTTGCAATTTCAGCCATGCAATAAGATGAACGGTAAAAAAATGTACTTGTACACTTTGTACTTATCAAATCTGAAAATCTCTAATAATTATTAAAAGAGTACAGACAAAATGATCTTACCCAGTTAATCCAGACAATCTTAGGAAGATTTGTGTTTGGGTCCAATACTTTGATTGCAGCGTACTGCATTTTACCATCGTTAAACTCATCTTGCAACTCTTCTAAATCACCGTCTGTATGCCATTAAACACAGCCATCCATTAAACCATATTCGCAACTTCCTGCACATATTATAATAGTTCAAGCAACACTATACAGTTTTTAATTGTTTAAAATTAGAACTCAACCTCGAATGTTGCATTTCTAGCACTCTGCAGATTGATTCGTTTATAATGACCAGTTACTTGCCATAATAAAGCTTGTTTTTTGGGGTTTTCTTTCAAGTTATGTATGTTGTGTTTTTTATCTAAAATCTTCAGAAGAGACTACTTTGTCTAAAGTTACAAACTCCTCCAATTCAGTTTTAAGGGCTGCTTTGAAAGGTGATGATTAAGCTGCTGATATTTTTATCATATAGGTTATAATCAATGTTGTGATAGAAGGACTTTGCTGAAACAACTTAAAATGATTGGCTCATGTAACTTTCCATTCAAAGGTGATCATCAACCATCAATCGGACTACATCCAACTTTTCAACTTTGAACTTTACAGATCAATTAGTGCAAAATTCAGCAGTTTATGCACAAACCACATTTGAGGAAATTGGTATCATTATGAAATTAGCATTACAGGAGTTCTTCTCTATTTTGAGTATTAGCATTGTGGTAAATCCAAGACTGTCCAAAATGGCAACACCGCCTTTTTAAAATCTGGGCCCAATTGGTCTCAAATTAATCATTGTTTTCCAACTTCTTGCAAGACATTGGAAACCAATGAATAATTTGAGACCAAGATGTTGTGAAACAAAAAAACCTGAGACTGAGACTTAAAACGCTGAAACATCAAACAAGCAGAAAAAAATTACTAGAGATTTTGAGCTCTGCCACAATGCTGAGAGTGTGGGCAATTTTGTGAGAAACTCTGACACTGTGAGCCAGAGAAAAAATTTAAAAAACATGAGATTCCGGGACATGACAAAAAAGATGATGAGGTTTCAAGAACTAGTCCATTTGCCTGGACTTTCACTTTTTAGGGACCATTCACTATCCCTTGAGTTGTAAACCTTTTTTTCCAGGAGGTACAAAAGTTTCATTTCATATTATAAGTAGGAACAAACTCCACACACATATGCACCTGTAGGAAATACACAAAACAAATGTTCCAGAACAGAATTTATAGAAGGATACCGGAAATGGTTTATATAAGAATAGGGTAGTCATGATCATACAAATTAACACCGGCTCATTATCGATCATTATAAGACATTTATGGATCACCTCCCCCATTAATATCACCTGAACGTTTTAAATTAAATCTAAGCCAGAGCTATATGTACAAACACGTAAACTTGCATCAATCAGCTCTTAAGACGAGGTTACATTCTTTATTTTCAAGTAGTCGCTTTAATCCACAATGGAATGGGCTGGGAACTCCTATCTGGATTATGTCAAAACTAATTTTGGTCACGGAAATAAAGTTTGTTGTTCTCATATGAAGGAAAACGCATGCAAGCCCACAACTCATTCACTGACCACTTGTAAAACTGTACAATAAAACGAAGCAGCGATAAAAGAATGAAGCAGCAACAGTAAAATGCTGAGCTGCAAAACTCTGAACATTACACGCATCAGCCGATAGATCGAAAGGAACGCCCTCCACACTTCCTACCTTTAAAAGTCTAAGATGCCCAGAAGCAGACTACAACAATCTCACTTCAACTTTCAAACGTTTAAACCCAAAATAGTCATTGTAGTTTAAACTTTTTAAGCATTACTCGAATAAGAAAACAGAAGACTGTCAAAATGTTTGACTTCCGTCTAAAAGTCAATACTGACATACCTCCCGTCTCCGCGACTTTCAAATCGTAACTCTTCCCCTCATATCCAAAAACCGCCCTGTAAAAAGACAGTTTGTGAGAACATGTGGCACATGTATTTCGTAATTAAACGGACCAATGTCTGAACTTGCCAGTTAGTGTCCGATTTGTCATCAAAAACATCCTGCCAAGCTTTGAGTAGCGCAGCTTTGTTCTTGTTCAAGTTGATCGCCATCTTGGAAACAGTGTGTCACGTGACGTGAGGAGTGGACTTCCGGTCCTTACAGTTCAGCCCCAGTCTTTTGGACGTGTTTGGATCTTTACAACATTTTTCAAGCTCCCCTATATTCAATAATCAATCATGATTTTAAACAGATTAACAAATAAATTGTACACATATATATCTATTGAATTTTCAACTGCGAATACTCTGCGATCTCTGCACTATTAAACATTTATTCTAAGTACTTCAATTGAGGTGGACAGTGGCAGAATCATTCTCGTCCCCAGAGCCCATCGCTTCTCTTAGCCGGCGGGGCCTTCGCATTTCTGAATGTGGCAGAATATCTACAGAACGCCGAAGGTGCGAGGAAAAGATATTCATTAAGCCACTATCCTACGAAATTGAAGTAGAATAAGTATTTTAGTATATACCAGCGAGGTAACAAACTTCCTCTCAAGACAACGAAAGATTTTTAAGAAAAAATAACACTTTTATTACTTGAACCACTGAGCGTGGACAGACTTTAAGGGAGGAAAAGTGAAGTCAAATAAAAGAGGATTATGGGTTTGAGATTCATTTGATATTTAGTCAATAAATAAGGTTTTAATTGTTCTGAGAAGTTGAAGACATTGAGATCTTTGAAATCTACGGTACGGGAATACTGTCCCAGAGTACAGAACTTTGCCATATAGGAAGTTGTTTGTTTACCAGAATTGGTGCGTATTTTTGACCTAAATAAGTTTTCTTGGGAGATGTATCTTGTATTGTAGCTATGAACATTACTGGCATACTGAAAAACGTTATCAAATACATTGGGCAAAAGCTTTTTGTGCCAAAGATGGCACAAAACCAACGGCAAGATTGAGCTCATGACCTTTTTATCGGTCAGACGCTCTTATACCGGTCGCACTGAGTTCAAGAAACTCGTGGTGAGCCAAAGTCCAGTGCTACGTTTAATTTATTCTTGCTAATTAAGAAATAACCTCACCAGTTACCAAATTTACACACAAATTTAGAATAATCACCAATAAAGCTTCTCATTATTTTGTCAAAAACGGTTTAGTTAATATCCATGCTTTTCGTTGTTTGTAGTCTAGCTTAATTTCGTCAGTGAAATTAAAAGCCGCGTAATTAATAAAAGAGTTTATTTATTTAGTCGTGCAACCAAATTCCGAAAACTTTGAGGTTCTTGGCCAGTTCTTGCATTTAATTTTTAATTACCCGACGCTATTAAGTTCAATATATTCCAAAACCGCCTGCTTCATTTAGAGTAGAAATGCAACAAAACAACATCTGTGGTTTTTTTCTTTCATTAGTTAATTATCTGATCGAACTTTGTTTGTGTTTTTATTGAATACTCCAGTGTACAGAAGACCAAATGTTTGACTGTTTTTAGCGCTGTTTTTAGCCTCAAGCCCAAATGTTTTAAAACTAACAGCAATCTAAGCGAGAATGCTTTCCATAGCTTACAAGCTTACAGAGGCATAGAGATAAATCATGTCGGTAGTCGACTCGCAGGTTTCCTAAAACAATAAGAAACCCAACGAAGACAGAACAGGACAGCAAAAGAAAGGTACAATTTTCATGAGTATTGAAACGGTTAGGTAATTTTTGAAACTAGTTTGCTGATTTTTATACTTGTCATCTCAGTATTTTTGTTCGGGACCTAAGGCAAAAAGAACGGCAACATCGACGACGAAAACGCTTACAGGAAAATAATTTCTGGTTTTCCCTTTAGGATCTTGCTATTCATTTGTTGAGTAACGCTTTGCGGATGGAGAAAGATTAAAGCTCCATTTTAAAGATAAATGAAGAGTTAGAAAGTTTCTGTAGATCGTTCTCGCAGCTGAAAGAACTCCTAAGTCTCCAAAATGAGATATCGCGTTGTAATTTTCAAGACGATCGCGTGCAGGTGACCAGCACGGTACAATCGATTCCAACGTGCATCTATTGTATTCACTATTGTTCTCGATCTGTCGGCGCCGTCGAGGTTGCATTTCCTGTTGCACAAGATCCCTAATGAAGTGCCGAGAGGCGATTAACTCAAAACTGCGTAACTATTTTTGCCATAATCAACTACAAAACATAAAGCGAAAAAGTTGTATTTTCTAAAAAATTTTAAAATAATTGCCAGTTAGTTTACAAGTTTAAATTGGCATTGGTGATGTGTCGAGTTTTAATTTTGATCTACTTAGAAGCTATATAGCTTGGAACTGGTCCTAATATGCGATTAGTTACCGCAATGTTATAAAGAGGATTTTACATGGCTGCGCGACCATGTAGTTTTGTATTTATTTTAGTAAACTGCACTGGGATAGTATAGATAGTATAGATGGATAGACTGTTTGACATCGAAACGAAAAAAATCAAATCTTCAAAGTGTAATGTAATGCTACGCTACGTTACGTTACAATACATTGTATCACGCAAGTCACGTCACGTTATGTTACGTTACGTTATTTTATGTTATATTATGTTTTACGTTATGTTATGTTATATGTTTTGTTATACGTTATGTTATGTTATACGTTATATTATGTTATGTAACGTTATGTTATGTTACGTTACGTTATGTTACGTTATGTTATACGTTATGTTATGTTATGTTATGTTATACGTTATGTTATGTTATGTTATACGTTATGTTGTTTTATACATTATGTTATGTTATGTTATGTTATGTTATGTTATGTTATACTGATCTACTACGATGACTGATTATCCAAAAATCCTAAAAGAGTAATGTGATACACACCTCAAGCATGAAAAAAACTTTCTTTTGGTCTTATAGAGTACTCATGCTGCTACTCTAGCTAGTTCTAAAATTGTAATTTTTTACATGTTTCTAGAATTTAGATTTTCTTATTCTGCCCGCAACAAAACGAACACAAATTAACCTAATTAGGATTTTGTTTACAAGCAATTCGGCAGGAGACGGGCTTCATTTTAAAACCTGTTAATTAACCAGACGGGTTTACTCCGAACTTGCAAAAAGTGTTTTTGTAAGGGCATGATAAAATTTGTTGACTTGCCTTTCGATGCTGTTGGCTCAAGACAAATAAACTTTAATCTTTAAGATAAAACTGGCGACAGCGTGTTTTAGCGCTAGATGGCTCTGATTGAATCTCATATATTAAATGTCGTGTTTTCTTTTTCTGAGACGCTTTTGCAATGTCGGCAAAAAATCGAACAAAGTTAACTTAATTAGGCTTTTGTTTATAAACAGTTTGGCAGGAGTCTAATTTCATTTAAAAATCTGTTATGTGCCGATACGAACGACAACAAACGAAACTGCTAAAGTGTTTTTGTTCGCGAATATATGTTATCTTTGCGATAAGCTTTGTTGGTTCGACCTTTGTGCTGGTGTTAAAACAACTACAGATTAACATTTAAGATAAAATGACGCCACTTTCTCTTGGTTCGTGAACAGCCTGTTAGCTAGCTCGCAAGCAGGAGACTGTTTTTTGCGGTATCAATATCCATTCAGCGAGCAGCTGAATAGATTTTGTATTAAGCAGGCTATTTACCAAATTCTCTATGGAGCTGTAGCTTTTGTTTCAAAGCTCTTTTTGTTGGATACTGCAGTGTTAGTTTGGTTCCCAAGGCACTTAAACGTAGCTAGTAAAATGTAAACAGTCATTTTAAAAAAGCTCAACAGGAGCAAGACAAAATTTTTGCCCTGGAGACTGAAACAAAAACCCAAACTTTATACCGAAACACAAACAAAAGTAAAAAATTGATCGAGAAAAAGCTTTCTGAACAAAATAGGACATTTCAATAGGGTCCGTGGTCTTGCAGAGCAAAATAACCGCACCCAGCGGTTGGCAGAACAATTCGTGAGTTCTTATAAAGTGTATTTATATAGTTTTTTTAAGTTGAAGTAAGACCCTTTATCACAGATATTGTGTAAAATGGTCGTATTCTTGCAAAGAACTGAGTACGTTCAGGATACGGCGAGCCCTTGAAAAGGAAATGTTATCAGACGTTTTCTTCGCTTTCACTGATCAACAGATCATTTAGAGCTAATTAGCAGTTGATATTGTGCAACATATCCCAATTCAGCAGGTATCCTTTTGTAACAACAATTTCAAGGAGAGCTATTGTTCAAGGTCGATTTTAGGCACTATGATTTGCTCACATGAATTGTGATATATAACTCAACCTGACCCGCGCTTGTTGTTTCTTTCTTTCTACTTTAGAAGGGGATTCTGCTCCCATCCGTGCGCGCTCGAGGTATGTTGTCGTAGTTTTTGAAGTTGAATGCCTAGTAACATCATAACTTTTTTGGCCTAATTTCTGAGCAAACACACAAGGGTTCCTTTTTGAGAAAAGCACTGCTTTTATTGAAACACCATAGTCTAAGACAGGATAGAGTTTGTTCTATCTTATCTACAATTGAAACGAACAGAAGTTTGATTACTTGTACCTGTTCACTAGCGATTATACTATTGCCTTCTATATTGACATTAAAATCAAGATAAAGCTCATAAGATGAATTCTTTAAACACTATTTCTTTCTAAAGGCCAAGTAAACAACTTCATTCTATAAGGTAAAGATTTAGCTACTGAAAAACGTCCAGAACGACAAAACATAACATTTGATTATTTCCTTTGCCCACAACCATTAGATAGCACCCAAACTATTCTGGATACTTTGCCTTTTTAATCTCATAAATTCTGAGCAAAATCCTTTCTCTCGTACAACTAGTTCTAAAAACTAAGTGCTGCTGTTTCTACAATTACCGCTTTTTCAGTTTTGCTAATTAGTAAACGCTCCCGGCACTCTAGGACTTAAAACGAAAAGAACTTAAAATTAGCATACCTACTTTAAATTGATGTCATCTCTTCTTTTGGTTGAATCCTTGTTCAAAATTGTAAACTTTAAATAGCGAGAATTTTAGGCTGTCATATATACCTACTATCAATTGATTTCATCTCTCTCTTGGTTGCCAAGGAATTCTTGTTCAAGATGGTAAAACTTTTAATAGCGAGAACTTTAGCAGACATTTATCATGTTTACTGTATTAAATTGGTCCCCTCTCTTGAATCGTTGTTCATGGTTGTAAAACTTTAAATTGCGAGAGCTTAAGGCTGTCATTATACCTACTATTAATCGATTTCATCTCACTCTTGGTTGCCAATGAATCCTTATTCACTGAGATGGTAAAACTTTCGATAGCGAGAACTTTAGACTATCATATCTACTACAAATCGATTATATCTCTCTCTTGTAATTGGTTGCAGGGGAATCCTTGCTCAAGATTGTAAAACTTTAGATAGCGAGAACTTGAGACCATCAAACCTTCTTTAAGTTGATCTCATTTCTCTCTTGGTTGAATCCTTGTTCAAGACTGAAAAAACTTTAAATAGCGAGGACTTTAGACTATTATACCTACTGTAAATTGATTTCATTTCTTTCTTGGTTGCCAGTGAAGTTCAAGATTCTAAACTTGAATAGCGAGAACTTTAGACTACACCATATTTACTATAAATTGATTTCATCTCTCTATTGGCTGCCGGTGAACCCTTAGTTTTTCAAGGTTGTAAAAGTTTAGATATAGCGAGGACTTTAGACTATCATACGTACTATTAATAAAGTGATCTCATCTCTCTCTTGGTTGCCAGTGAATCATTTTTAAAGATTGTAAAAGTTTAGATAAAGCGAGGACTTTAGGATATCATACGTACTATATTAATAAAGTGATCTCGTTTCTCTCTTGGTTGCGCCGGTGAATCCTTGTTTAAGATTGTAAAAGTTTAGACATAGCGAGAACTTTAGGCCATCATACGTACTATTAATAAAATGATCTTATTTTTCTCTTGGTTGCCGGCGAATCCTTGTACGTTCAAGATTGTAAAAGTTTAGATATAGCGAGGACTTTAGGCTATCATACGTACTATTAATAAAATGATCTCATCTCTCTCTTGGTTGCCAGTGAATTATTTTTAAGATTACAAAAGTTTAGATATAGCGAGAACTTTAGGCCATCATACGTACTATTAATAAAATGATCTCATTTCTCTCTTGGTTGCCGGCAAATCCTTGTACGTTCAAGATTGAAAAAGTTTAGATATAGCGAGAACTTTAGGCTATCATACGTACTATTAATAAAATGATCTCATTTCTCCCTTGGTTGCCAGCGAATCCTTGTACGTTCAAAATTGTAAAAGTTTGGATATAGCGAGGACTTTAAGCTATCATACGTACTATTAATAAAATGATGTCATCTCTCTCTTGGTTGCCAGTGAATTATTTTTAAGATTACAAAAGTTTAGATATAGCGAGAACTTTAGGCCATCATACGTACTATTAATAAAATGATCTCATTTCTCTCTTGGTTGCCGGCAAATCCTTGTACGTTCAAGATTGAAAAAGTTTAGATATAGCGAGAACTTTAGGCTATCATACGTACTATTAATAAAATGATCTCATTTCTCCCTTGGTTGCCAGCGAATCCTTGTACGTTCAAGATTGTAAAAGTTTAGATATAGCGAGGACTTTAAGCTATCATACGTACTATTAATAAAATGATGTCATCTCTCTCTTGGTTGCCAGTGAATCATTTTTAAAGATTATAAAAGTTTAGATATAGCGAGAACTTTAGGCTATCATACCTACTATTAATAAAGTGATCTCATTTCTCTCTTGGTTGCCGGTGAATCATTGCTCAAGAATTGAATAGCAAGAACTTTAGACTAGTATACCATACTTCTATAAACTGATTTCATCTCTCTCTTGTTTGCGAGTTAAATTGTGTCCAACTTTTAATTTAACAAGACGCATGCAAGCCCAAAGAAGGGGAGACAAAATTCAGTCTAATTCCTACTTCATCGAAAAAATTGATAGAATTTAATACTTTACGGCTTTCACACGATTAAAAATTTTCTAAACAAATCAGTGAACAAAAATTAACTCGTCTGCATACATATGCATACACAAAGAAAAACTAGAAGTAATAGATAATTTCTCAGCAATTTATCTTGCAATGGCGTTACGTACGAGACAAGTTGCTAATATGATAAAGTTGCATAGTGTAACAACGGTCTTAAACTTCTCATATAGGTTTTGGTACTTTTCAGCTGTTTAAGCTAGCGCTCTAGCTAAATACTTGTCTTATTTGCATATTCTTTACGTGAGAAAAGCTCGATGAACAAACCAGTTGACTATGAGATAAATACATATATCTAAGAAACAGAAATTGAAAAGCCATTGTAAATATCTTGATAACCGAGTGTGAGATCTGTCCGGGGAAATACTTGCCCGAGGTCTCTCACTGTACAGACCGAGCGAGGCGGGGCCTGAGCAAAAGACCGAGGACAAATGTTTTCCCGGACGGACCGAGCAAACGAGGTTATTAAGATGTTTATCCATACTTAGCTCGATATTTACATAGTAGATCGGTGAAATACAGAGCGTATCAGCCACCCATATCAATCACAAGTGGTGATATCAAAAACAGCCAATCAGGACGCACGATTTCCATATCATCACGTGTGAATGATATGAAACTTTGTTTTTCTTTTTTTTGTTTCGCTGAATAGATTTAGTTGTTTTAGGCATTTGGCTGACTTCGTTATCATGTCGCGTGATATTTCAAAATCAATGTTATTAAAATTTAAATTTGGTAAATTTTTAAACCAGTTTCTGTGTCAATAAAAATATTAATTTTGCATTAAACCCAGAATCTCACTTTGTATGTGATAAAAAGAAAATTACATGGCCACTTGGAGATACGAATTTTATCTTCTCGTGTTGAAAATATCTCACGTAATTTTTCAACAATTGAAGATAAAATTCGTTTCTCCGCGCGGCCATGTAATATCCTCTGCTTATTACATGGCTTCAGTTTTAGATCAGAAAAAGAGAACAAACGATTCGCTTTGCGCGCTCGCGTTAACAAGAAATTGGTCCAAGAAATTCCCGGTCCTGTATGGGAAGTTATTGAACCGAATTTCGGCCAATCAGCGCTCAGGATTTGTTTATTGGCCCGAGCAGTTTGCCTTCCAATGTAATCAAATTTCATTTTAAGTGTACAAATTAAACTCATCTTGCTTCGGTCGAATGATACAAAAGCGACTAATATTTTCCCACTGCCAAAACACGACGTGGTATGCTCTTCAATTCTTTACTCTGTAAGTTCTATTCTGATGTTTTAACGTCCTAAGAAACAAACATATTTTAGTTAGCGAACTGATCTCTATGTTGGCACGAATGTTGAATCCTTGAACAAGGATATACCGGCAGCCAAGAAAGAGATGAAATCAATTTATTGTAGATATAGTTGTCGCTATTCAAGTTTTCACCGAGCTAGGGTTTCGGGGAAGTTTTAAGAATTTGGTGAGAGACTGATCCCTCAAATGTTTTCACTCTAAAAATTCCGTATTTCTCTGCTAAATTTTTCTTTCGACAGACTTTTTTTAAATTTACATAAACACCTGTTTGGTATGCAAGTTTTATGCTAAAAATGTACTTAAATACGTTAATTTCTATTAGTTGCAATATAGTTCATTCGAATTACAAGACTCTAGTTAAGAACTAAAATAGCTTTAACTAATGCTAATGTCTTGTTGAATGTGGATAAAATTTAAAAATTTTACTTATTATTGTACTTGCCCCCACCACCCCCCTCCCCCTCCCGTTCCTGCGAAACCGACCTAGTAGTTGTACGAACTTTAAGAAAATACCAGGAACTTAATTGTCTTACTGATTAGAACAAGTATCTTAAGGGGTGAAGGTTTGAGGGATCAGGCGGTAAAAAATCGTCTAAAAATAGTCTCTCACCCCTTATTTGGTATTAAAGAAGAATTAAGTTGATCACCATTGTATATGTACATCGCATTTAACCTGAGCTAAAATCGTTGACCTGTCAGTCTTTCTATTGATTATTCCATTCATTATGCCGTTATAATCTCCGCACCATTCTTTAGAGTTCAATGATAGGTTAAATTTAAAAGTATACAGTCGGTTTTGTAGTCAGACATATTAAAATTGATGAAAACATTAAGAAAAGTTGACACTCGTTAGAATTTATTATTTAGTTCGTTTCGGCTACTGTCGCCTTCCGTAGCACGTAAACAACAAAGTTCGTCGTCCCGCTTGGTATTTATACACAAGGTATGATAAGTTGAATCTATAGCTCTAAAAATTCTTAAGGTTTATTTTATATGATTGGTGGTTCTGAAACTTTACCGCGCTTGCATTTAGAGAGCAAGCTTCAAGACTTAGTCGTTGTTAAATCAAATTTATTAAGTATCTAACATTTTACCTACGGCTGTTTTAAATTTTTGTTCGGTTGCGGCAATCGGACAAATTGTATCTTTTTAAGGAAATTAAACGCATTTTTCTTGGAACCGATTCAAAAGCTTTGTTTGACCAGCGAATTTGTGCTAGTCTCTTTTTTTTGCATAAGAGCTTCGTTTCTAAAAAGCACTGAATACGCTTAAACTTGTGTTCCAAGACGATTCAACTTTAAGAACTATGGCATTCATAAAATATTTTCTCCGACGTTGTAAAGAGTGCTCAGGTATTTCATATGTTGGGTGGTGCTGCATTCGTTTATAACGCTTTACCTCGCTTGTATTTGGACTGTAAGCTTCAAGATTTAGTCTTTGTTAAATCAAATTTATTAAATATCTAATATTTTACATACGGTTGTTTCAAATTTTTGGTCATTTGCGGCAATCGGACAAATCTGATCTTTTTAAGGAAATTAAACGCATTTTTCTTGGAGTCGATTTAAAAGCTTTGTTTGAACAATGTAAACAGTGTAAAGAGTGTTCAGGTAAGTTTGTCCTCTTACTGCTAAAGTATTTTTCAACTTAAGATAGTTTTACTAACAGTTTTGAGTATTTCGGAGTTTTTTCTTAATAATATTTTTTTTTCACGATTAGCCGTTTACACCATAGAAGACGAACAAGTCGTTCAGACGAACAAGTCGTCCAGACGAACAAATGGATGGGAACACGATTTTGGACGAAAAAGCTTAAGTCGTCTGAATTTGTCTGTTTATTCGTTCGTCTTTTCAGACGATTTTCTGCGGACGACTTGTTCGTCTAGACAAACAAATTGATTAAGGGCCGTCTTAAACATAAAACTATCGAAAAATAATCGAAGTTGTCCGTTAACCAAGGAAATGTATCTGTTTGTATAAGTCAGTTGTACGTACGTCTGATTTGAGTTGATGACGGCAAACGAAAGGCGATTTCGAGCTGAAATGTCAAACGACTTGTCTACACGGCTATTTTTGAGTTTCAGCTCTAAATAATCTTCGACTTTCGGAAACAAGAATGCTTTTTTATCAAATGTCAGCGATCCCTAGTTTGTCTTCAGTTATAGTGTACTCGCAAAGATTTTGGTTATAAACAGTTTTCCATATTTTTTAAATTGAAAGCATAATTTGATTAAATTACTTGATTGCAAAAAGGCAGATTAAGCCCTGTATTTGCAAAATTGTTTTTATTAAAAGCATAAAGTGTTTTCAAATATTGTTATGGACGATACTACAATCACATGAACGAGCCGTATTGATCTGCACTATAGCATCTTTATTTGAACTAACATTTTTCTTGTCTAAAGGTAACTGAAAGTTCGATCAAGTTCATTTTGTACAGCCATAAGCTTTGTATTTTCATGCCATGCAGTAATGAGAAAGACAATTTGTAATTGCAAATTGCTTGCCAAAAAGGTGCAATTATATTTTGTTAAATAAACGAAGTTTAAATTTTAAAACTCCAAATACTCAGGAAACAATGTTGCTTAATGGATCTTTATTTTTAAAATTTTTTTGTGTTAATGTACTAGCATTACATTTAACAGCAAAAGCAGTTTTTCGTTTCCTTTAATTCTAAAAATTTTAAAGTTATCTGACGTACTTGATTTTTAAAAAGAGTATGAACTTTATAAGCTTTGAAAAAATAGAAATAATAAATTTTTAAAAACGATGATGAGTTAACCAAGTTTTTCGAAATAACAAATTCTAAACAAATATTTTTTGAGTAAAACTTTTAGTCTACAAGGTTTATGAAACTGAGAATGTTAGAAATAACTCCACTCAGTTAATTTTTGCATGTTTCATTTTTTGTAAATATGGCTTTCAATTTCAGTTTATTAATCTAAGTTCGACTTCAAGATTAATCGTATAAAGCTACAGGAAAAAAACAAAATTAAATAGAAACCGCTTATACATAACATTTGGTTAGTCAGCTGATCAGTTTTTTTCCCCCCATATTTTAAGAAATGGGACTAAATATAATCACTTTTGTGTTTTTGTTCTCTTTAACAAGAGGAGACAATCATCTATCTAGCATTTTTAGCAAGCAGATAGAAAATGAACTATCGCAAAATTAAGTGAACTAATGCGATTCAGGTCGAAGGATTTAATGGAAGCAACTACTGTTAATCTACCAGCTAAAAACATTTTTAATCTTTTTTTCGACACAAGTAACTGAATGAAGTTAATGTCGAGCTCACAACGACTTGATATATTGTTTATATTCCAATGAAAGAATAATACACTTGAATATATTAAGCTATAATCTCAAACCAGAATCGCACAAATTTTTGGATCGGTTTATTAATCGCCCGTATAATATTGATTTAGCAGTTTAGGCGATGTTTTTGCAGCTGTAGAAATACGTACGAAAATATTATATTAGATCCAAAAAACCGTTTATAACTTAACTAATTCATATCTGACACTCACAGTGGGAGCAATAAACAATTTCCAGATTCAAAAAATCACCATCAGCAAATTAAAGAGTTTATCATTATTGATTAGAAATCTTTCGTGCGTTGACTTTTATAGGGAACAAAGTCTGGAGATAAACAGCGGAAAAGGATGCAATATTCAGCAATATTACACAGCTGAAGAGAATCTTAACAGTGGTTTGTTGGCTGAAAAAGTGCCGGATTTTGATAAAAATTTAAAAGAGTTAGCATAATCATATGCCACCTGCCTCACAAACAAAATATGCCATAATTGACGGTATACGCGACTAAAAGACACTAAGCGAAAGTACTCTACCAGTATCCAAAACTGAGCCGTTACCACAAAACAGGGAAAAACAGTAACTTTTTTTTAAAATTTGTAGGGCACAACTCTTGAAGGACAAGATGCCCTCGAAAACATTATTGCAAGGAATTGCTTCTTCACTTCTTACCCTGTTTTGTATTGGCCTAATGTCTACAATGTCATATAGCAAGGGTCTCAGGTAAATATAAAAGCCTAATTTTGTTATTTATATATCTGTTCTTGTTCAAAGGTCATTGTGCCTGATGCAAAGAAAAGAGTTAAGGTGCTCTATAATCAGCAAGCAAAGAAGCTGATTAAAATCATACCGAAAGCAATACTACTGTTTTAGTTAAGCGTTTTCATTCTAACACGAGATTTGTAGCTCCAATAACGTTCACAACAAAATGCCAAAAGAATTAAAATTCGCCATTAAAATTGTTTGGACGATAGTACGATATCTTTTCACCATCTTCGGTCTCAAATTACATTTTGGTCGATGTCAGTAAGCACATATTTGAAAATTTTGATTCTAATCAAATTGTTTCAACATAGTGTTTCAAACTTATCAAGTATTTCAGTAGACATGTAACTGTTGCTGTTATGTTTCTTTTTCTTTCAAGTGCCGAAGAAAAACAACTAAGACACTCCATGGCCGAAGCACAAAATCTCTCGATCGCAATCAATAAAATACTAAAAACGTACGACAAAAAACTCCGTCCAAATGCGGGAGGTAAGAGAAAAAATACAATGCTCTCAGCAAGAGAGTTTAGTTTTGTATCTTTTAGTTATTCCAAGGCAGTTTTAAAGTCATGAGTGGTATATTTACATTGATCAGAGCTCTGTTCGATAAATTAGAAATATTTATAATATTTTACATTTGAGTTGGTGTAATAAAGTTGACTGTTGTGTTGCGATACACTTTTATTTGAATTGCTAAACATCTTTCAAATTATATTCTAAACATATATTGAGTACTAATGACGGGGAAACGGTCATACACGACTTTTTATCATTCTAAGTAAAACCGTGAAAAGCCACTAAGATCATGAAATATGGCAGGTTGTAGCGGAAAACTCTTTGAGTTGGATAGATATCTGTAAAGGTTTCCAGTGCATTTTCGTGAGCTGTTTTTTTTTCTTTCACATAATGTTCATGTTGTTTTTATGTTAAGTATGAGAAAAATGCATTAGAATCTGGTCTGTTGAACGAAAGTACGAAAAAAATTTAGCGTCTCCGCATTAGCATATAAAAAGCAGTTTTCCTTAACAAGGCGAAACACTTTAATAGGTTTAGTTCTCGTTTTGTTCCGTTTTATCTTCTTGTTTCAAAGAACCTTATAACAGCTGTTACAAGACTTTTAGCACTGGATATAAGCGTTGAAATAAATTGCGGTTTGAGATGGTAAATTTTTAAGGATGTTTTAATCAAATGAAATTTTCCTACTGAATATTTTATAAACAATAAAGATTGCCGTGTTAACGTTTTTGCGCTTCAGGAAAACCCGTAATGGTGAAAGTAGAATTTAAAGTGATTTCTTTTGGCGAAATTCAAGAAGTTAACATGGTGAGTATTCTAACAGTTGTGATAAAAATACAAAAATACGTTATAGCACATTAAGAAAACAATTCATTAGGAAAGCTGCAAGTGTTAGTGAAATCGAAATTATTTCTATTCGCAAACCGCAAATCACATCCTAGTAATACTATGGTTAGTCGCCAAGCCACGAAACATACCATAATTTGAATAAAAATGTTTTGTATCAAATGAGCCTGGCACAAAATAATTAGAGTCCTTACTATGCGAAAAAAACTTTCTCAAATATCCATAGATACCAAGAAATTAAACACGAAGAATTTTCACCCAATCTAGGCCCCTACGAAACAATCGTAGTTGCTAAATCGCTTTAATACAACGAAATCTGCAATACTTTTTTTGTAGTGAAAATCAAATTATTGTGTTTATGCTATAGTGCTAATCTAATTGTTTTTTATTTGAATCCTCTTAACTCATACTTACATGATTTTTATGGCCTTTTGGATTTGAAGCAGGTAACGGTTTCAATTGAAAGTTGTACACATATAGAAGTTCTTTTCAAGGGAGAATATATTAATGGGAGTAAGGTTTTGATGCTTTTCAAAATTTACCAACGATGATAATAAATATAATAACGACTTCACCCGAGGAAAGTAATAAATTAAACTTGTCAAAGAAAAATTCCTAATCTCGGGTTGAGGTATTTAAAACAGCTCCACAAGAAGGAAAGCTAGCCTAGTTGGTAGGGGCCAATCTGCTGTGCGGGATCGAGGCCCGGGTTCGATTCCCTTGCTGGACCTTCACTCAGAGTCTTCCTTCACTGTCGAGAAGGTGCTGCCTTTGCCCTAACATCAGCAAACGGTTAGACCTTAGCGTCTACTCGGATAAGGACGTTAAACCGTAGACCTCAATTCGGAGTCCAATAATTGGGTTTTATTAAATGGTAACTCTGGTTTTCGGTCAATAACCAAATTTCCAGAGTTCTGATTGGCTGAACTTAGGTCAATAAGCTACCGTACTTTTTTGAGTTACGGACTTCAAAAGTCAAAACAATGTCCGGTGAGTTTTATTATCCACTCGAAATTACAAGTATTGAAGATTGGCCCGAGAAAAGTTCTACAAGAGACGTCAACCGAAAATAATAACCTGAAAGGTAAAACAGTGAATGAAAACTTTCAGCGAATGGAGAAAGTCGTCAAGTTTGTCGACGGTGCGAAAATTGAAGTTCAATGAACACTGTGTAGAATATTTTTACAAGAAATAAATGCTTTTTAATGAAACTAATGAGCCATTCAATATAAATCGCTTCGCTCGGTCTGTACAGTGAAAGACCTCAGGCAAGTATTCTCCCGAACAGACCTCGCTCTCGGTTATTAAGATGTTTGTAAAACCTTTTGGGTTCTCAGACTACTCAAGAGTACGTAGCGAAGCTAAAAAAATAAATGAAAGCACTTGTCAAGTATAGTGATCAGAAAAAAATCTGAGTCAATGATGGGGACCGAACTGGCAACCCTCTGATTACTGGGCAGATACGCTACTGAGCTACTAGGACTCACATGGGGAGCCGAGTCATAGGTTAAGTTCTTGTCTATTCCCGCTTGACAAACGTCTTGCATCTGATAGCTAGATATACTCAATAATCGAATCCGCAACCCTACAGAAAGTCTCATGAATGTGGAGCCGAGTTACAGGATAAGTCTTGAGGTGTCAAGAAATCTTGTCTATTCCCGCGTCTTGCTTCTTTCGCTCGAAATGCCGAATAGTCATATATTGTATGAATCTATTCCTCAAATGATACACTTAGAAGTTTGAACCTCGGTTAAAAAAGAAGGAAGCAGTAAGTAAATACAAACATTTTTGTATACTTCATCAGCAATACTCGATGGATATTTTCTTTCGTCAATGGTGGAACGATCCACGGTTTGCACATAACTTCAGCCAGCCGTTTACAATGGCTGCAGACCCCACCAAGATGTTTTGGACACCAGACACGTATTTCTGGAACGTAAAGAGCTCTAAATACCATCGCGTGACCCGTGAGAATATGAGAGTCATGTTGCATCCAGACGGTGGCGTTTATTTCAGTACAAGGTGAGAAGGAAGCCCCGCTTGAGAAAATTCAACTACCAATGCATGCGCAAATGAAGCTGGTAAATGTTGCCGAATAACATTTATCAGCTTCAAACACTTAAAACTCTATTAACCCTTGCCGTAGTGACAAGTTCTCCCACCCAGAAACCGTGCTTTTCCTCTTTAACAGTTTTGTAGAAATCGGCTTTCCTTTTTAAGTATTAATTTCAGAACTTTGTTGTGTCTTGAACGAGACATTTTCCTCGACTTGTTACTAGCTAGTCAACTCAGCTGTGTAAATGAGTACCTGCTTCTGCTGGGGATTAATCTGCGATGTAGTAGTAGTATGACGGCTTTATTAGCATGGTAAATATTCTTACATTGCTAAAGCACTCAGAAAAAAAAATAACAAAATAGTTTTACAGCGTAACAGAACAAAGCTAAACAAAACAATCTATATTACGAATACATCTGCAAATATTGCTATGTAGGAGTTAATGTACCTTAAGACATCGAATAATGCCTTCTCTCTGACTACAGCCTGCAACTCTGCGAACGACCTTTTCTCTCCTCGTTTTCCTGCACAAATGTTTAGGTGAGAAATCGAAAACATAGAATGTAACAGTGCTTTCGGTCGTTATGTCTGATCCCTTCCAGCGAGAACCGTAAAAATATATCGCACACTAACTTTGGTTCAATAGATACCATAGGAAAAGCGATTTTTAGAAGTGATCCCCATGCAGTTCTTCAGGGAGCTTGAATTCCCAACTAAGATAATATGATTTTGATCGGACTGAACCAACCAAAGTTTGATAAACAAATCCCTAATAAAATCAACACATGTTTGATCAATCTTTGCAACAACCTTTTCAGACTGATTTTTAACTCATTATCTGATCAAAATTGTTCTTTTTTATTCTTATTGTCACATAAGTATTTAATTTAAAACATATTCTACATAAGTTAATCTTATATTTATAATTTATCATGTTTGTTACCTGGCAAGGTAGGGGGAAGTGTCAACGTTTGTTTGTTGGGATATTGAGGGGAAGGGAGGGGTTTTTTTTGGGGGGGGAGCAGGGGAGGACTAGATTTGTACTTTTACTAGTACTGGACATGAAAAGGTTGGTTATATACTAAATGCTTTTAGAGTTGGTCTAGTAGAATTAGAAAATTATCTTTATTTGGTGTCCTTTAATTAATTAGCTATTGAAAAAGCTTGTGTCCAGACTTTTATTTGCAGTCCATTGTCCGTCTTCTCAATTGCTTTACTTTGCAGATCACTTGTTTTGCACAAGGAGAAAACTGTACGTTATATAATTAATTGGCATATACTTGCTGGTACGTGTTTTTTTATTCAAGTCTGCTTTTCAATTGAAGATATAATTCAGAGTTTTCACCGTAAGACAGTTTTTATATCCGGAACTATTGACTATTATTTTCCACATTAACTGGGCCGATTATAATTTTTTACACTCCAATTCTGCCAATATTTTCAAGTTTTCCCCCGGGTTGGGCATCCGAGAAAAAAATAGACACAGTAACAACAGTTTACCTTCGCTTTGAGATTCACCTTCTGTCGGCCTTATCGCCCCGCTTGCTAGAAAGCAAGAAAAAAACAGTATTAAGTTCTTAAGATTAATAACAAGTTATTTATCCTTACACATTCACTTTAACCCCCTGACAGATCATATCAGGCGCTAGAGGTACATTTCTGACGCAATTCTGTACACTCAGTAATTTGTACTCGCTAATGTTTTCAGTCGGGTTCACTTATAAACCACAATCGGTATAATATGGTAAGATATATAACAATAAAACAGTGCCGTAACTCATGTATTGAAAAACAACAAAAAAGAAAGGCTTGCAAAACTGATTAATCAAAGCGTAAACACAAAGAAAAGACTACTCAATTACTCAACTGGGCAAGTGGCAAAGATGATATCTAAACTGAAAGCATTGTATAAACATATCCTCATGTTAAATTTCGTCAATTACTACTCACGCAATGTTCTATATGCTAGCTCAACAAAACTCTGACTGGAAACACAAAGAACCCGAATAAAACTCAGAAATAAAACATCGAATGGCGTAAAACAGAGTTCTTTAGCCGTACTCAATATTTACTTGCTGAATTACCATCTACTGAAAAAAAATGGTAAGATGAAAAGCTTGATTTTTAAGCTTCTTTTGGTAAAATGATCTGTGCTAATGTAAGTGTAAGATATACACTTCGAGCTTCAGTGGACTCTCACAGCGTTTGAATGATGGGGAAATAACTCTGGCACGCGAGATGTACGAGGATTACTGTCGTCCTTTATTCTTCTCGGTGTTGCGGTACGCTCGGATACCTTATCAAAACTCGTCAACAGTAAATGTAACAAAACTAACTCTAAATTGTAATACAAGCGATCAAATGTAATAAAATTTAACATTCGATTTAATAAACTCGCTCAGTTTCAACCAAAATATCTAAACCAATATTATGTCAAGCAATGATTAGATCGAGGCAGTTTTAAAAATCCTGTTGTTTTAGGGATTCTTTGATATAAATTATTACACAATCACGATATCCACATTTCTTTGGTGAACATTACCCAGAATTTGATCACCTACCTATAAAAAGCACAGCCAACAGAATTAGTGACGCCTTGCCAACACGTGTACCTCCGAATTCAAGGACAGCCATATTTGGAACAAGCAGCTTCTTCAAACACGAAACTAAGAGAAAAAAGAAGTTTCAAAAAAGCAAACAGACGAATTAACAGAAACTGCAGTGATAGATCTAGGATCTGGAAAGCGAAGGTCCATTAGACCTCTTGTTGTTGAAAATTGGGGTCCATTTCCTGGCTTTGAGGATCCTCTTTAACACTCATGAATAACCCTAGTTTGTTTTCTAGCTGTTTTTCATATTTTTTTTTTATCAAACAGTCTACTAAATGACACAAAAGTTATCAGTTCTCCAGTTGGACAAAACAAAACATTGTTATTTTGAAAGCAACATTTTAAAATAGAAACAATTTAAAATACACCAACTTCTTAGTTTAACATTACTTCTTTTAATTTTCAATAGTAGCTTTGCAGCTGCTAGTACAACCAAGGTTATACGGGCAACATTGCATGCAACGTTGCGCACAACGGGAGAATTGAATTGCATCGTGTAGCCACCTTTGAAATCGTTGCACGTAACGTTGCGCGAAGTAGAAACCGATCCTACTCCTGCAACATTGCGTGCAACGATTTCACCGTTAGCTATTCGAAGGGTTTCAGTTGTGTGCAATGTTGCATGCAATGTTGCATCGTGTAGCTACGGATTAACGTTTCTTCGGAAACTTTAGAAAGAGTGTTTCCTCAAGCGTGTTTTCCCAGCCCCGTGTGTTTACTTTTATTCAAGAAGTTAATAGCTTTATATTTTAATAAAAAGTTAAAAAGTCCGGGTTTTGACGTTTAAAATCAGGTTGGATTTGATCATTATTTGTCACCCATGACCGAAAAAACAGTGGCAGCATGGCAAGAAAGCAACGTGACCGACTGGATCAAAGTTTCACAAATTAAGCTGTATACTGTACAAATCTCAAAATTGTAGAAAGTCGATAGCCTCAGTACACTTATCTTTCTTTTTTTCCTTTCTTCTTTCTCTTTTGCCGTATCAGTTATTTCTGAGCGGAACTTTTCGCACGGCGGGGGGCGTGCACGTGCACAAACATTTGTTTGAAAACGTATTCAAGATAGAATGAGAGCCACGAAAAAGGGAACAAGTAAGCAGTTGGAATACAAAAAAATAATAAGCTCAATTGCGCCTGTTTGTCGGAAACATTTTCAAAGTAAAACCTGCATGCGAATTAAAATCGACTGTGTTTCGACGTTAAGTTCTATTTACATTAAAAACATTATACCGTATTTTGTTGCATTTTTTGTCTTAGCTGGCACTGAGCGCTCGAGAGTTCTTTTGTCGCTTATTCAAAACGTTTTCTCTACTCACTGTCTATCGGCCGATAGACCATCAATCAGTAGCCAATCAGAATGCGAGATTTGCAAAAGACCACTAGTAGAGTGTGACTAAACACCTGTTAGTAAAATTACTCAGGTGATTATAGAGTTTACGTTGCTCTGATTGGTGGAGGCTGACGCAATATCCTGGCTATAATCACCCCGTGCAACGTGAATATAGTCGGTCTGTGAGCAAAATGGTTGCCTCCCGTTGTTTTGTTAATGTTTCCGAGGAGGAAATTAACGCAATGAAAAGATATGCTATTTCCAAAAAAAAAACACACAAAATGAGCAAAAAAGTTTAGAAAGACGGTTTTCAAAGAAAAATGAAAGTAGAAATGTTTAAGATGCCTTTACGCGCGGCGATTGGGCAGATGACAACAATTAAAACATGATTTTACACAATCTGATTTTCCTTTATTGACGGAATGAAATAAAGAGCGAGTTATTCGATACTTGTACCCAGAAGCGATAGGGTTAGCGTGCGATACTATAGGCATCCTGCATAAAAACGACAAAACACGACAAGCAAGTTTTAAGCTTACTCAAAAGTTAACTAAATAACTCAGTTCAGGAATACAATTGAACGAACATTTAAAACAATATTTCATTTTGAAAATGCCCTTACGAAATGGAAACTTAACAGAACGTGGACATGGTTTCACTTCAAATTTCACATTCGCCACTTGACTCGCTGGTTGGGGGCCCTGTTCCAATGGCCAGTGAGTAAAATTTGTTTCGTCTCGATAATTCCCGCCTGTAAACGGAAAAAAGCTTTTCAAAACTGTTGTAAAAGTCGCTCAACGCATCCTCTAAAAACCAAGATAAGTTAAAGGAAAAAACGTCAAAGACTCAATTGCAAAAATGTTAAAAACTTACCTAAACAAACAGCTTGCTCGCTGAATGTCCACACCTGACTTTGTACAAAATTTAACCACGACTACGCTCAACTGTCAGTTAATGATTGTTGTGTTTCGCTCGGCACCATGTCGCCTATTGTCAACCTATCCGACTTTGTATTTTCTTGTTATCCATTTTTCTCGTCCTCCTTGAATGCCGTTGATAAACTCTCGGAATTATTCGCGATCACTTCGTGCAGCCGGTTTCCGAAATTTTACTAGCTATTACTATTACGTGGAGGCATCCCACACAAAAACCGAGTGAGGTATACAAAATGCTTTACAGTATATTTTTACTGGGTAGGATTGTAGACTGATTCTACTTGGTATCTTAGTAGCTTGGATGATGTACTCTAAAATCGCAGGTAGGTCCTGTAAAATTCGGTTAATGGAGATGCCCAAGACTTACATAGCAATTCATGAGCTACATCGACTTTGTTAGACAGAGGAAGAAAATCATATGAAAACAAATCTTTACCTACCTCCAGAGAAGATATGAGACCAGAAGATGCCTTCAGCAACAACTGTTCGACTAAACTCGAGCCTTAAACTTCTTTCTTTTAATCTTTTGAAATACTCGCCGTTGAGTAAAGTGCAACGAAGCAAGTGATTAGCTTAAATACTTAATCATAAAAGCATAAGTGGAAAACACGCAAAATATACAGTTGAGTCCCCAGCTTTAAGACTATTTCTGTTGTTCCTCCAACCATTTTAAACCTAACCGAATTTCACTTTTCGTGTTTTAACAAGCAGTATCAACTCAAACTTGCCATCTGAGAATATTCGGAGACACATGTCTCCAATTTGCAATATACAACAACTTCCAAACACTTGTGTCATCTGCTCAACATCAACAACCCGTAACATTTCTTAAATCTGCTTAACATGTGGAGTAGGTGTCTTTCCGCTTCTACTCCAGCTTGCAATCAGACTTTTACAGAGAAATTTATAACAAATTCCAACATTTTGTGTGATCGAGTTACGGTGAACAACGGTAACACTTCTCCAATCTGCTTAACATGTGGAACAGGTGTCTTTCCGAAACAAAGTTACAATATTCGACTTCGTGTTAAAATGTCTTTGTTTGTAAAACTTAACCGAGGAAGCTAGCGAAACGGATTTTTAGTTTTACAGTTATTTTTAGAGTCTAAAAGTCGCGTAATCTTTTGTATCAAAGCCGCAACGTTTGAATGAAATCCAATAAAAACCAAAGAGTTAAGACTGTTTCAGATGAGGGTGTTTTAATTCCTACCGATATTGGTTGTTTCGTATGAGGCCCGAGCTCAGCGTTCCGACATCTTGTTAGGGAAAATTCCCGCGTTCGTCTTGGTCTCGTTGTTTTCGGTGTTTAATTAGAGGACAAAAAATAATGTTGGATTTCGACTCTACAGAATAACTTGGTTAAGAGTTAGATAACGTTGAAAGTGTTAACCCATGAAACTCTGTGAAAATGACATTGGCTTAAGGGAGACCGAGTCGCAGTTAGAACCGTGTTAATTATTCCCCTGAAGAACCACTCGCACCTCTGTCAAGCCGTCAAGATAGCTACAATTCAGATTGCATTAGTCTATTAACGTAACCGATCGAAAAGGTTTAATTCCTGTACAAAGTGAGACAAGCTAATTTCTGAGTTAGGATTTCGAGTTAGGATTGGAGTTAGGAATTCGAGTTGGATTTTAGAGTTTGGAATTCGAGTTGGATCAGTCCATGTTAGACTTTCATGGCTGCCATGGTCAAGGTCTGTGTTGATGATCACCTGTAAAATTACGCTTATCTGCAAGTTTTTCTGCTACGAAGAATCTCGAATCTCCCTTCGCGGCTTCAGAAATCTTGGGGTGACTTTGATCCAAGGAGGCCCAAATGACCGAAGCCAGTTCTACCGGGTTTCACCACCTCTAGATTTTAAGACATTGTCATCCTAACGTTCAAATCCGTGGACGGACGGGGGCCATTCTACATATAATTGACTGAACTTTAAAGTTGAGGACAGCAAAAAAAAAATTTTCAATAAAACAACCCTCTGCTACTACTGAACACCTTGACATTCAAGATTTTTCGCAACTGTGGGAGACAAAGCAATTACGTACGCTGCCCGATCGAAATTGTTTAATTCCTGTACAAAAGGAGACAAACTAATTTCTGAGTTAGGATTTCGAGTTGGATTTTTAAGTTGGGAATTCGAGTTGGATTTTTGGATGAGCATTTCATGCTAGATTTTCATGGCTGCCATGGTCAAGGTCTGTGTTGATGACCATCTGTAAAATTACGCTAATCTGCAAGATTTTCCTTCTACGAAGAATCTTCAATCACCCTTCGCGGCTTCAGAAATCTTGGTGCGATTTGATCCACGGAGGCGCAAATGACCGAAGCCAGTTCTACCGGGTTTCATCACCTTTACTTCTAGATTTTAAGACATTGTTATTATAACGTTCAAATCCGTGGACGGACAGGGGCCTATCTGCCTGAGAGAACTTTAAAGTTGAGGACGGCAAAATAGTTTACGATAAAACAACTCTCTGCTACTAACACCTCTACATTCGCTGAGATGTTTCGTAGCTGTGGAAGACAGAGCAATTACGTACGCTCTCCCCAAACTGTGGAACGCATTACCAGAGCAAACACGCCAGTGCAATTGCGTCGGGAGTTTGAAAAAACTAGTGAAAACATGTTCATTTAGAAAAGCTTTCAACTTAAACTTTTTATAGGTTTTTAATGGCATAGCGGAAGGCATGTGTGCTGTAGGTTTACCAGTTTTTTCAAACTACAAGTAGTTTTACAACCGTAACATTTTTTAAATCTGCTTAACATGTGGAATAGGTGTTTTTCCGTTTCTGCTCCAGCTTGCCATCAGACTTTCATAGAGACACTTATAACAATTCCAACGATTTGTGTAATCGACTTACGGTTAACAACGGTAATACTTCTTCAATCTGCTTAACTTGTGGAACAGGTGTCTTTCCGAAAAAACCTTACAATATTCGACTTCGTGTTAAAAAGTCTTTGTTTGTAAAACTTAACCGAGGAAGCTAGCGGAACGGGTTTTTAATTTCACAGCTGATTTTTTTAGAGTTTAAAAATGGCGTTGTCTTTTGTATCAAACCCGCAAAGTTCGAATGAAATCCAATAAAATTAAAAACCAAAGAGTTAAGACTGTTTCAGATGAGGTTGTATTGGTTGTCTCGTACGAAGCCCCAGCTTAGCTTTACGTCATCTTGTTGGGAAAAGTTCCCTCGTTCGTCTGGTCTGGTTGTTCGCCTTGATCTCGCTGTTTTCAGTGTTTAATTATCGGACGAAAACGTTGGATTTCGACTCTATAGGATAACTTGATTAAAAGTTAGATAACATTGAAAGTGTTGACGAAGAAACATCTGCATGAATATCTGTGAAAATGACATAAGTTTAGGGGAGATTGAGTTGCAGGTAGAACCGAATTAGTTATTCCCCTGAGGAACCACTCGCATATCTGTCATACCGTCAAGATAGCTACAATTCAGATTACATTAGCCTATTAACGTAGCAGATCGAGAAGGTTTAATTCCTGTACAAAACGAGACAAACTAACTCCCAATTAGGATTTTGTGTTAAGATTTTGAGTTAGGATTCGAGTTAAGAATTCGAGTTGGATTTCGAGTTTGCATTTCATGTTAGATTTTCATGGCTGCCATGGTCAAGGTCTGTGTTGGTGACCATCTGAAATATTACGTTTGTCTGCAAGATTTTCTTTCTACGAAGAATCTCGAATCACCCTTCGCGGCTTCAGAAATCTTGGTGCGATTTCGATCCAT
>JAOBAT010111423.1:0-14487 GCA_026413305.1 Hydrozoanthus tunicans
ATTAAAAGAATAGCTATGACCTTTTGGTATACGTATAACAGAACCATTGGTCCATTTCTCCAAGGAACCTGGCAATGGTCAGACGGATCTGCCATGGGTCAATTTACCAACTGGCGCGCCACCGCTAACAACACTGAAGAGAGAGACTGCGTACTATTAACTAAATCTCAGTGGGACACGGTGGAGTGTACTGGAGGCTATACTATGCCTTTCATCTGCAAGCACAGTTTAAGCATCGAACCTGCACCAGAAGGTCTGAGAAGTAAGTGACGAACATTCGAGTATCCTCACCGAAATATTTTTGAATGAATGAAGAGTTTTCCACCAGTCATCACTTAACAGCTAAGTAACTATGACAACAAAAACTTAACTTAGTGGTGAGGTAACCGCTTACAGGGATCCTCGCCTGTGCAACATTAAATTCTTGGTAGCAAACAAAGTTTTGTTGAGTGTGCGTCCATATTAGCAGCTCAAATTGAAAACTAATAATCCGTGCATAAAACTTTCCACAAGCAATTTATTATGATCAGTTTTAGGTCTAAACTTCCCGCGCGCCGCCATTTTGAAATGTGACGTGTTTCGGTTGCAATGCTAGTCCGAGTCCACTCTCATTGAATACTTGAAACCAAACTATTGTACTTGTAACCGAGGATCCCTTCAAGGCTAAATAGTCAAGAAATACTCTCGAACGATCAGTGATCTTTAACTCGCGTTTTTGCGTTGTAGGTACATCTGTGGGGGAAACACGCGGTGCCTTATTCAGTTTTGTGCCAAATAAAGCCTTAGACCGTGTCGTACTTCGTAGAAAAGCCAAGAGTTCGCTTCTTAGCTGCGCCCAGCTTTGTCTGGCCACGACTGATTGTAGATCGTACAACTTTAAGGAACAACGCGGGCAGTGTGAGATCAACAGTGCGACAGATCAAGACTTTCCACATCTCCTACTGAACAAACAGGATTCGATCTACGCTACGTTACTTCACACAAACAAACCTTGAGCCCTAGCATGAGATTCGTATACTGTAAATACTGTAAAAAGCTTTCTCCACCGCATGTGGACAGAAAAGAGCCATAATCATAAAATGGTCGGTAAACAAACTTCAATATACTTTATTTGCGTAGATTGAGTCTACAAAATACGGGAAAAATTGTAAAGCGTTTTCACATATACAGCTGGTTTTCTTTGTAGCGTAGTTGTTTATAATTTCGTTCATATTCTAGAAGCGACAACAAACCAAACCAACCGTAAGTCTTGTATCCTCGATACCTATTGGCTGCATTTTGGCGGAGTTTGCTACCTTCAAAGCAGCGTGGCGTGTGATTGGTCGAACTTACCAAAATGTTACGTCGTGACTGGAGACTCGCACTCCTAACTTCGCATCATGTTCTCTATTTCTTTCCCTTATTGATGCCATATTAGGTGCAAAATGCTAACATTTACTCTACCAAATAGAACGTATGAAATACAACAGTTTTTAAAATTAGATTTGTTTTGCAGCTTAACCAGGTAAATTCGGATCCTCCCGTTGTTGGGATAATTACTCCATTTTCTTTAAAAATTATTGTTAGCGCCGTTTTACTTAAGTCTTTTTATAGGAATTAACTTTGACAAAACTAATATCGCATATCTTCCATAAGGTTTCTGCAACAAAGTCAAACAATATCCTTATTTGTGTCAAAAGAGTAAAAAAAAGAAAGTGATAAACTTGCTTGAACTTATTTCCACACTAAGAAGCGTCTTTGGGTTCGTTAAAGCTGGTCTAGCATGGATTGGGCAATGCGCTCACGATAGGCAGACTTGTCTATTTAGGTATGATGGGCTTTCGTAGTTCGTGGGTTAGCCAAAGGGCGATGGAGAGCAAAGTAAGCGATCCTGCTTGGTGGGTGGCGGCCAGGTGAGTTGGGACATAATACAGCAAGGTGAATATTCCAAGGCTCACCTTAAATGGAACAGATTAGAGTAAGTTTGGTTCATCACTTGATAGAGCGGGTCTCGATAACTGTGATAGTTTCATTTCCTTCATATCAACAAAAAAACCATTTATCCTGTCTGTGAAATGTTTTTCCTCTATTTAATTGGTTCATCAAAGAAGCTGTAACAAACCTGATTGTCCTTTAGCCACACAAGTTACACTAAGCACAAGAGGACAAGCAGTATGCGCACGTTGAGTCGAATTGAGCTAAGCGACCTTAGCCAGAGAGTCGCATGCATGTGTTTCCTTTTCTTTATCCTTTTTTTACTAAACCGTTGAACATAATCAGCAAGCGCGAGAAACACTAATAAAGAGTTACTTTTAGGGCTCCAGGCCTAGCCGTAAAACTGGTACAGAAAATACTGTACCTGAACAATTGCCATTCCCATCATGCAATTTACAGCTATCCGTGCCCGGCCAGGGAGAGTGAGCGGTCGTGCAGCAAACCATAGGCCCGTAATAGTGGCGAGAGTTGTGTGACCCTAAAGAACGAGAAACAAGAGTTTTTAAGTTTTTTTAAGAAATTAAAAACGATGTATTAGCAGGATTGATTATAAAGTTTTTTTTTTTACTAATACAAGCAGCGCTTGAATAGCTTAGCGTAGTGAGACGAACACGCTAAATACACTTTGTCTTGGGCGGTGTAAATCTATTTATTATATAGACATGAGTGTTTTACTGTAAAATACGCCATTGGTATAAAAAAGGCACTGATAGATTATCAAAACTACATCCGGGATACGAGTGGCATATATTACATATTCTCACTAGTGAAAATATCGCTGACGTCTTTCCTTAGTTTTTCCTTCTCATTTCGGCTTATTTTAATAGCACTCATATAGCTATACAATAAAAGGAAATTACACACGTTATCTCCTCGTATGTTCGCTCCACCGTGTATTCTAGCGAATTTCGAAGCCCTCAATGGCGCATAGTTTGAATGTAACTGAGACGTTTTTGAAAAAAGCACTATCTGTTCTGAAGTACGACTTACAAGTAACCTATGGTCGAACTGAACTGTTGTTGCGTTCTCGAAGATGTTTTTCCATCCTGGTGACATTGCAGCTAAGTCAGTTGGAATCCATCTGTCCGCCATTTTTGGCCAAGAGTTGTACACTAAACCTGCGTCAAGACCAGCTACAAATGCCCCTGAAATATTGGAAGGTGAGAAGTCATGTACTGCCTCATCAGCCAGTCTTAGTTTACTCTCAAAATACGCAAGCAAAAATACGTCATAAGTAGTTTCTCAAAATGGAAGAGCATCCAGGTAATATCATAATAGAATGTATAAAAAAGAAACGATCTCTGGATAAAATTCTTAAAACAGTAGCTTTCGGCTGTCTTACTACAGTATCAACTGAGTCATAAAGGATGTGGTACGTTGATAAAGACTGTAGTAAGACAGCCGAAAGCTGCTGTGTTTTAAGAATTTTATCCAGAAATCGTTTCTTTTTCAGACATTGTATTACTATTTTTTCAGCTATGCATACATGAAAAACAAACTTCCGTCAACAATGCTCAAAATAATGCGAATTTATAAAAACACTTCCCAAATAATGCCCATCAATAGTTTTAAAATACATACGCAACATACGTCACCGACGAGCTAAAGTTTGAATGACTCAAAATCACACCTGACTGGCAGCTGGCAAACCAGATTACCTGAGAATGCAGTGAGAAATACCAATCCTTTTGAAACATGCGCCCAAATACGGAAACGTCGCAGTGCTCGCGTCATTTCATACTGCCAAGAAAATGAAAATAAAACTTGATATATTAAAACGATAAATATAGTAAAAATAGGAAACAATGAACCTTTTTGTGTTTTCTTTGTTGCTGTTTTTAGGTCGTTATTCCGACTGCTATGGTTATAAGAATAACTTACAGTTCTCCAAGTGCTAGTAATCAAAGTTTTAAAGAAACCGTAAAAGATAATACGTCATCAAGTTTCTTGAGTTCCAAATACGGTTATTCCTTACATTGATATATACTGTCAACAGTTCCTCTATGCTATTTTATCTATACAATTTAAAATGATTAACAGCACCTATCATGATGAAACTAGACGATTTTCTTAGATGCTACTAAAGAGATACTGTATGCCGTATGTACAACTTTGTTCCTTCAAACCTGAGAACGAGGCAGTAGTTGGCCTAGCCCGGACCAAAACATTCCAGCATAGGCAATAAACGCTAAACCAAGATGAGAAGCTAAGCGGTACTGACTGACTCGCGGGATTTCAGTTTTGCTTATCAGCTCTTCATCCAGTCCACTTTTTACCATATACCATCCAAGAAGGCCCTTGAACATAAACAGGGATGGTTTAATATCTACTCACATTAATAAAAAAAGAAAATTTCAGCCAAAGTTAGTGGGCAGGTCTTGGAGAATCTGTCAAGCTACAAGTTGAGGCAGTAATAGAATGCTGAGGTTAATCTGCTTGCTTGTCAGGTGCAGTTTGAACCATAGTTTGGTTGACTCTAAAGAAACCTATTTTCATTTCAAACTCTGCCTAAATAAAAGATTGATTGACAACTTAATTAAAGATGTAGTACAGCAGCTGACAATCATAAACATGTTAACAAAACCTGCAACAATTTAGTTTATTTCCACAAATCAAAGTTCTTTTAACAGAATGGAGTGGCTGAAAGTAGTCAAAGACTACAGAGCTCTGTGGGTTATATCACCTGGGCAACAACTAGTGACCCAAGTACACCAACACGAATCTTGAGACTTCTGTTAAAGAATCCCCTGAGCCAGAAATATCCTGCTGGGAGGAGGAATGCAGTCCCAATGAAGCGACCCCACATTCTGTGTGCATACTCCATGTACCAGATGCGCTTAAACTCACTCAGAGTCATTCCTTGGTTGGCACTGAAATATTCATGCATGAACTGTCATTCTTTGACTTAGTAAAGCTGACATGGGAATAAATAATTATTAACAGTATGAACTAGAAAAGTAACAAATAATAATAAAGTATTACAAGGCAAGTTAGTTGCAACTGAATCTGATTCATGCTTTTATTTCAAAATTTAGTTTTGCCAAACAATTTTTTTAGTTTTTGAAAATACTGGAAAATGACATTAGTTAATGAAATAGCAACATACCTTGGTTCAATACCTAATAACTCACTGATAACTTCTGACAAAGTTCAAGTATTCAATTAACAAACATAATATAACACAGTAACAAAACCCGGCCAGTATTTATTGCAAATATTGTGGAGATTCACTATATAAGGTAACCAGCACTACTTCAAAATTACAATAGACACAACCACTGACAAAATATATTTTTGACAAAATTCAGAGTCCTTCACCTTTATGTTGGGATTGGGGGAGGGGGCTTATTAGAGTGTTTTCAGTACAAAAAGCTTGATCTTTAATCTTTAATCAGGTACTCCTAATTCAGTATGAAACTATACTATACTAACTATACTATGACATACAGACTGTACATATTCAAGAAAGAATGGCCTGAATTCTTGCTTCCAATTAAAGGCCTGTTTCATAGTTCCTGACTGTCTTAAATTGTTTAAGTGTTTGTTTAATGTAACAGGATTTCATATTTATATTAGTCACAAACAATAACTATTTGATATATTTTTTGATAACTCACTACTTGTACTCAGGGTACTGCTGATACTTTTCAAACTCTGCCTCCCAGTCAGCCTGAGTCAAGGGTGGCCTCATTCCTTTGATCAAATGCCAGTCAACCATCGACAGACCAGACTCTGTCAGCCTGGTGATGCCACCCAACATAACTGCACCAACCACAGTTGCTGAGCAGCCCAGCAGCCAGTACCCTGGATAGATAAGATTAATTACTTGAGTCATATTTCATGAGACAACAGGTAACAGCAGGTTATCATGTCAAGTGAGTAACAGTCTGTATTTAAACAAACTTTTTCCTGCTTAATAGTATGGTTCTTACCCACAATCCTCTGGGCTTTGGGGGATGTGTCAACCAATGCTGCCTTGGCACTTGTAGCAATAGACTCTGTTACTAGGAATCGCCTGCACTTTGTTGCAATGCTAGTTGCTTGGCGACTCTTAAACCAAGTAATGAGCTTTACATTACTAAAATATCTCAGGTACATACATGACAAAGAAAATCTAGATTAAAATATGTTTGTCATTGACAAAAATAGTGACATGAGTATCATGTAGAACTTACTGATATCCTACTCGGCACCCTCATTTTACCGCACATGCTCCATGTCATCAAACAATTCCGTTGTGATAGTTGAACACCAACCTACAAACCAAAACCTTCGTTACATCATGCTATATAAGTTTAACATTAGTTGAATATGTTGATAGAAAACAAATAGTCGTACCCTTAAATATAATTTTGTACTTTTTTTTAAAAAAAAACAACAAAAAAATCTCGTTATCAAAAATAGAACGATTTTAAATATGTTTATTTATATTCTTCACTAGAAAAAATTTTACGAGCATGCAGCCCATAAACTCATCAGCCCGTCTCGCTGTTGGTTTATTTTATGTAAAGTGCGCCAGACATTAAACGCGAAAGGGGCATGTGACACAACATATTTACAGCATTTTTACAGAATTCAACTATCTGATCATTAAACAATTTGCATAATTAACTTGCTTTTGTAACTTACTGGATGCCTCGTCAATAACTTAACTGGAGCACTTGCTCTAAATACACAACTGCCTCTGAACATTTTTATGTTTTACGTTTTAGTGTTACCGAATCCCATTTGAACCTTGTTGTGTCCAGTCCCAAGTGACATCGGCTCCAAACGCACACAAAGGACTGGAAACAAATTGCTTAAAACAAAACGAACACGAAAAAAGTTTTATGCAGAGTTCTAAGTAACCAATTATGAAAACCTTTTAACCATTTTGGCCGCTTACTGGTCATATTTACTGTCTTCTAAGCAAAGATAATATTTTTAAGACTTTGGTGCCGGGGTTTTTATAATTCACCTTTTAAGTTTGTGGTAATAATTTTTACAACTTCGTGCACGTGATCATGTCTTGCATCGAAAGCCAGACCGAACATCAGGTGAAAGACGATTTAGCGAATTCAGAGACAGAAAACGGTACCATAGACGCAATTGAAGAGGAAAAGTCAAAAAAGAGACCACTAGCTGCAGATGAAGAAGGAGGTGAAGAGGAGAACGATGATGAGCTGAAGAAATTTAAAAGTGAAGAACAAGAAGAAGAAGCAAAAGAGCCTGAGGTTTGTTTTCTTTAAATGTAACTATAAACTTTTATATTTATATTTTTACCCTTGCGTCAATGGATTCTAGCTGCCAAATTGAAATTGAGTATTTCAGAACGCATTGCTGCTGAAGGTATTAACAGCAGCAATGTCACGGTGTTCAGAAATACTAATTTTCAACTTGGCTTAATTTATGGGCTTAATTCAAGAGCCAGTTTTGTTTGTAACCAGCTGTCCAAAAGAAAGGGGGGGGGAGGGGGGGGAGGAGAAGTGTGGTAAAGATCCATTTTTGTTGTTAATTTTGTTATTGTTACTATTATTGTTTTTATTATTTTTATAATTATTTTTATTATAATAGTAAGCAATATTGATGATAATTAGATCACAGCTAACATAATTCACCATGACAGTCTGTTCACACTATCAGATTTATTTTTAATTTGAATTTCATGACTTTCATACTTCTTATTAAGGCTCCAAATATAGCAACTTAGATCCCTTTAATGTTTTAGAAACACAATCTTTAAAGAGCTGTAACTATTGTATAATCATTTGATGATTTCCCTCTGATAGGAAACTGCCAAAAGCAAAGGTGTTCTCTTTAAAAGAAAGACCAGAAAGTGTGCTTTGCTGCTGTCGTATTGTGGTTTTGGTTATGCTGGTATGCAGATGTAAGTTATGTACACATTTGCGTTTAATTCTTATTTTTGAAGAAAACTTGGTTAAAAGATCAAGTTATAGTTTCTGAATGCGTTAAAGGTTGATATAGTGGGAAAAGGGAAGATTGAATTTAGTTTTGTGTCATTAATCACCACAGATTTTGGGCCTACACTTAAATTTAGCTGGTTGCCTGGTAGTATTTTAATACCATGAAAATTGGTAGTTATTTATCAATTTTAAGCACTTTCTTTATAGGTAATACAGCAGCAGACAGGGCTCAGATGCCACTTGTCTCACATTGTCACATCTTTTTCTAGTGCTATTGCATTTTTGTCTGAACAAAATGTCACTGTCATTGTTTTCTATTTTTAAGCAATTATTTGCTTTGCTAATTTCTTTACAGCTCCAGTTTGTCAATCATTATTAAAAACAATCAAGTAAACACGACAAACAAATGAGTCTGTTTTGTAAGCGTATTATAGAAATTTTAAGCTTGGACAAAAAATACCAATATGTGATCTCTGAATCATGCCCTTTGTCACTATTGCATAATGTCACACTTTTCTCGATAATATTTATTACTTGTTGGCGCTTTGGCAATTGTCTGTCGTGTTAGTTTAAGACTGTGCCCCCTCTTGTTAAAACCCCCTGGTAGGTCCCATAAATGTTCATTTGGTTTTGAAGCACATGTTCTGTTTGTATCAAAAATGGTAAATGAATTGAACCCAGGAGTTAAACAGTAGATCATATGGTGAGATCATCTGCATTTGTGTATAGTCTTAAGTGTAAGTTACTGTCGTTCAACAGACTGTGAGAGGAAAAGTGTGTCAGTTATAATTTACCACATTATATAGTCTGGTATGCAATTACTGATTGGTCAGTTAAATAGTATTGTAGTATTGAAATGTTCAGTTTTAAAACTGTTCGTTGGACTCTGATAGTCACAGGACATACAACTTATAACTCAATGCAGCGCACGAGGTTCGAGTTCCCATATAATAATTATAACTTTTTCAGCAACCGCTGACCAAACAGTACACAGTTAGCTTTTGGAAAAATAGTTTAAAAACTTGGTTAACTTTACTAACTGCATTATACTTATGATAACATCGATCTGTAATTGAATAATCTTTAGTTTTACATTATAACTTCATATGGTATTAATTTATATAATAATGTAATAATTATGTAATACATGTACATGTGTACTGATTAAAATAAACTGATGTATAAAAATTATGTTATAATCAATGATACTAAATAAAAAAGATACAATCTGTTCATGAATATATTAATTAGATAATTATTGTTATATTTAACTTCATAGTAAATTGATTAACAATTAGATTTCGAACCAGTTTGTTGACAGATGTTTACAGATGCTTATCTGATTCTATTAAATATTATCTGTGATTTTCAGTAACCCTGGGGTATTAACAATAGAGGAACTTCTCTTTGATGCCTTGTATAAGGCAAAAGCAATAACTGATGAGGGAAAACAGTCTCCAGGAAAAGTAAGAATTAGATTCAATAATGATCCATCATGTTCACATCTGTTTTAACTGTTTTATATATATTAACTGTATGTTTTCATGTTCCTAGTCAAGTTATTATAGAAATTGATATATTAAACTCTTCATAATTTTTATGATCAAACTGGACCAGAGTAGTTCTAGTACTCTGGATTTATTCACTTGTCACTAATTAATGTGAATTGTGTTCTGCTATGTTGTTTGGATAGTCCTGACCTGTTAGACAGTTTCTGATCACGTAAAAGTTGAGGGAAATAGGTGTAGGTGCTGACCTAGAAAAACATGAACAACAGTGTGTGGAGGATTAATTAGATTATACATAAAATCGAAGGAGGGGCAGGCTTGGCTTGTGTCAATATGCTCTGAATATTGTGTCAAAATATTGCATCAATTGAACTGAGCAGGCATAAGACAACAAGATGTTGTTTACATGCTAGTTATAGAAAGCATTAAAATCATCGTTGTTGTTTTACAGTTAAATTTACCAAGTCATGTTTATTTCATGATACTTCATTAAACAATCAGACTTTAAAAACCATGCATGCATATACCTATATATCTACAGACTGAGCTAGATATTAAAGCTTTTAGAGAGAAAAAAAAATCTTTCTAGGCAGTAAAACTTGTTTTTATACTTTTCGTGTTTGCAAATCTTTCCTGTTATCAAGTAACATAATTTATATGGTCTTGGTAAGGGTGTTTTGAATGCAAGAAGTTCAACTTTACTCATTGGATTTTTGCTACCTTAATATTGTTCCTAGATGTCTTTTCAGCGCTGTGCTAGAACGGACAAGGGAGTTTCTGCCGCCAGGCAGGTTGTCAATCTAAAGATAAGTGTTTATTTTATTGAGCACACTCAGTCAGATTTAAACTTTGTCAGATTCTATAAACTATAATTTGAATCTTGAAGTATTAGATCAGCTACTTTGTTGTATAAGATGTAATCATAGAATTTGAGCAACTTCAAATCTGAAAGAGAATCCTGAAACAGAATTATTGATCAGCATGCATCAATTATTAACACAGAGATCACTCTGCACTGAGTGAGTGAGTGTATCTCATTCATGAAAACTGTACTTAATCTCACACTTTTTGATAGTGTCTGTTAACAAGTTTGTTTTCAAGACACTATATGAAGTGTGGCGTATAACTATCATAGATTAGTAGTCTGATTTGTGTATAAAGGACATTTTTTCCTCTTTATTAATCAGTTATGTACACATGATATAAATTAAAGCACAATCACAATTATTTTGATTTATAATCCAGAAATGAAACTGGAACAATTTTCTTTAAGGGGTAATTTGTTTTATTAAAGCTATTAATTAAAAACAAATAAACTTATAACTTTATCAGCTACTTGGCTGTTTGTTAGTTTACTATGATAATTTATAGTTTTTCTGAATATTGTGGCCATGGCTGTATATTCATCTTTTTTTGTATTGTTTTTTTTTGTTTTATGCACATGATACCAGAGAAGAGTTTATTACCGGATATCAACAGTCACCTACCTCAAGCTGTTAGGATTATTGGTATGTAATATCTAATAATTATACAGGCTGAGGTATTATTCTATAATTATGATAATGATAAAGTAATAATAATAATAATAATAATAATAATAATAATCATGATAATAAAAAAATTGATAACACTTTTTTGACATCAGGTTATTTGATACTTCAACAGGACATAACCCTACTCTTATCAACAAATATTTGGGTTCTTTTATAATAAGTTCCCTGGTAGTATTCAGGAGACTAGACCAATGGCTTAACATCCCTATCAACCGGAGGTGTGGTGAAAGAAGCCAACACTTGTAATTGTGCATTCCATCCTTTAGCAAATCCAGGTGTCAAACCCACCTGGGGCCTCACGTTATGTAGTCAGAGTTCTTACTGTGTGAACCAATCTCACACACAATTATAGATATGTAGTATAAAGCTTGATTCCACTTCCAGGAATCCCCCTAAGAAATTAAAAGCCGACAGAATTAGATTTTATAAAAACTGTTCACCAAATCAGTGAGTAAATACAACTGCTATAACAGGATACAAAATTAGGGATTTTTCTAGCCGTTCCGTTTGGGCCAGCTTAACCAGTCAAGGACAATTTTTAACTAGTCCAAAACGAAGTTAAGCAGTCTGAATCATATATCAAATCAATAAAATTTATAGACTCGCCCATGTATGATAATTATGGTGATACCAATGAGTCAACTATATTACTCCATAAGACCAAAACAATCTGTATGCCATCAGTACTAGTCACTAGCCTTATCTAGATGGGAAAACATAGCATATATAAGATTATTAGGGACTGACATTTGAGGAAATAAACCATGATTACAAAAGTTTGTAATTCAAAACGAATTTAAAATCCGAAATCAAACTAATGTACTTGAAACCCTTAGCAACTTGGTTTTGTTCTAGTTTGGTCAGTTCGCATTTTTCTTGCTCTTATTTGGTTGCCGGATAATAAATCTATCCATGGTTGGCTTCCTATATGTTCAACATTATGCCATCACGCAATTCATCAGCATCACAAATAGGGATCGGCATGAAAGACAGAGTTCCAAAGATGAATCAACACTTAAACATCATTCAATAATAGATTATCAAAGTAAGAAGTTCTTAAGACAAACAACCAAAAATTATTTAAAATTTTACCGCTTGACCAATAGTTTATGATCAATACTTTATTCTGTTCAAGTTGGGTACAATGTGAAAAGACTACTGACTGGATACACATTGGTTTGTATACAGACAGTTCAATAGGCCCATTTCCAAATTATGCTCCACTGTGCACAAACAAATTTCTTAAGTTGATGCTGAGTGCTCAAAAACACAGCAAATGTGTGAAAAACGAGCACCTTAAAGCTAGCCTCTTTAGTTGAAGATTTTGTTTGTGTGCAGTGTAGTGTAATTCGCAAATGGAATTCTAGCTTCACTGGTCAGTTTGACTAAATATTACACACAACATTTAATCAACAGGATTCAGGAGAGTAACCAAAGGGTTTGACTGTAAAGTTGGCTGTTCAGCAAGGACTTATCAGTACCTAACTCCTACATATGCCTTTGCATCTGAGCTGGTAAGACAATCAGAATTGATAGAGGAAGACCTGGGCTGAGGCTTCACAAAGTTAGTATGATGAACTAGGAAGGGGAAGAGTGGTACATCAGTTGTACAGCAAGGATGTTTCATGACCTTAATGAAACAAATTTTGAAAAATAGGGAGACACACATAGGTTGATCAAGTTAGTAGTCCTGAGGCTAGTTAGACAGGCTTTTGGAGAGCAGGAGAGGCCTAATGTCATCTGTACAGTCAGGACACATGAGTCTAAATCTGTGCATTTGCAACTGATCTGATGAGCCACATCTACAATATGAAAGAATTTGATACAAATATCAATAATTTTTTCAGACAAGTTTATAGAGTTGGACAGACTGAAAGTTAATGCAACCCATTCCAGATACTGTTGATAAAAAAAAGACTGTGGGCGCACGTACTCAGGGTTTAAGCCTCAAACTGAAGTTAAATATTCACAAATACCAGCGTGGAGGAACTGCATTTTAAAATAAAACAATACACTGAGTATTGAGTACACACATTTTCTCCCTGGAATTTGTGAATATTTTAGTTCAGTTTGAGGCCTCCCCTGAGAATATGTGCCGACAGTCTATTTTTATCAGTGGTACCTGGAACTGGAAAAGGGCCTATTGTTAGTATGAAATGTATCAAGGAGTAAATTCTACCTTGACATAATGACTAAAATTATTGTAAGACAAGTCGTCAAGATTGAAAGTTTAATAATGATAAATAATACAAATTAGTAAGTTATAGACAGCTTAAGAAAGAGGCCTTGTTTATAATGTTACAAGCAAAACATTTATAAAAGAAAATATGAGTACTAAAATACCTCCAATCTATGCATCTTGATTATATTAGAAGATATGCTATAAAAATACTTGTTGTATAAAAGTTTAGTTTTAAGAGTTTTTGGCTTTTTCAAAGATTTACCATAAATGGTATTAATAGTTCACTGCACACTATTCATTCAGGTAAATATTTTCGTCTCTGTTAGTTTCTAAGCTCTAATTGTCAACTGTTTGGTTTCTTCTTTGTTATTACAGTACACAACTGTAAACTACAGAATCAATGGTAAGTTTTCATCTTACATTGGACAAACTACAGAATTAATGGTGACAATTTTTGTATTTATTTGGAAGAATTTTCCTTTCTTGTTTTTAGGTTAGTTGTGTTAAATGTTTATGCATTTTATTTTTTTCTTCTTTATAAATCTGTTAGCATTTCCTTCTTTTTTATATTTATTAAGCTTTTTTAAACAAACATCTTTGTAGAGGAAAGATTAGAAGCTGTGAATGAAATACTGTCAAGATATGTTGGTACCCATAACTTCCACAACTTCACCTCACAAAAGTAAGTAATTGGATTTAACTGATACATCCTGGGCTGAGTTGTTCAAAAAACAATTAGCCTAACCCATTATTAATTACCATGACAACCAATAGGTTTTGTTAAGAGTTAATCCTGGGTTTAAGTTAATCGGCTTTCAAACAACCGGCTCCTAAACTGTTAATATTCAAACATAAATTTTCAATTGCACTTATGTTTTTGTTTTTAACTGTTCAAAGGTAAGACTTGTGGTGGTACAATGTAATAAATTGTTTGTAAGACCGATGATATTTAAATATTATCTTAAGACCTTGTGAAAACATTATTGGGAAATAATTAATGGGCCTGCAAATCTGCTGTAAAGCATTCATAGCCTAGTTTGATTTTTATTAGGACTCAAGGTCCCCTTCAAGAACACACAAAGGCTTGTCTGATCTAACCATTGGCAGGTGTTAGAGCAAAGGCAGGACCTTCTCCTCAGTTATTTTAATACCCTGAGTGAAGGTCTGGCTGGGAATCAAACCTGGGCCTTCCACACGTCCAGCTAGTGCCTTAAGAATGGGCTTACCTACCAAAACCCATTTTAGACCCAGGGTTCACCTGGGTCCTTAAAAACCTTAATAAAAGTCCTGAATTTTCACTTTCAAAAATTTGAGGCCTCAAAAGTCCTTAAATTTTACAAAAATCAGTCATGGTTCTTAAAAAGTCC
>JAOBAT010111434.1:0-14487 GCA_026413305.1 Hydrozoanthus tunicans
ATTAGGTTCTTAATAGGTTCTTATTTCTAGGAAGCTCTACAATTCTGCTGATATAGCTTTTGACCCCCTGCCCAACCCCCCCCCCCTGAATTGTTACTATCAGCATTCGGCCTCATGGGCTGTTGGCTTCTATCCCATTCGGGCTCGAGGGATAACTGTTAAATAGCCATTCGCTCCCTGCTTCTCAATGATTTCCATAAAATAGTTATTTTTAGATTTAAGAACCTGAATCTAAATTTTAGGCTAAATCAGGTTCTTACTTAGAGGGGGCATAACTGGTAGATTTTAGCCTAACAGGTTCTTAAAGTTTAGGTTCTTACTCGCGGGGATTTACTGTATTTCTAAAGTTATTACTGATATGGAGGGAAAACAATACAATGCAGTGAAGATGAAAAAACAAAGATGGATAATCATTCTAACAACCTTGTATGAAAGTTGGTAACAAAAAACTAAAAGTATTAGCAATAATAATGGGGTAATGTGTTGTGCTCACCAAGCCTTGCATTGGGCTCAAACCGATAACACACTCTGGTCTTCCTACTGAGTCAAAGCCTTTTAAGGTGTAGCGTGAACACAAGTCCCATTGACAATTTTATTAAAGTTGAAGCAGTGTTAATACTCCTGTTCTTTAACTAAAGGTAAACTACGGTGCGTTAATATGCTGTTGACACTTGGCTCCAGAGGTTCTTAGCCATAGATTTCTAGCAAGTACCGCAAGGAAGTAAGCCAACATACATGCCATGGGTTTGCAAGTTAGCTCTCAACTTAGAACCATCATTACCACTCAGCTCATGCAAATTGGTCGTCCAACCATGCCCTGGGTCATCCTGGTACATACAACTTGCATCTTTGAGCTGATTTCTTTTGGCTTAAGACGAGCTATTTCGGGTTTTTGGGGTTCCCAGGTCACCCCGATTCTAACCGTACACTGATACCACGGGGGAGGGAAGTTAACTAACGTCTAGTTATTTACAACGCAATTTTTAGGGTGGTTCAAAAAAACGTTTTGCGCTATAGTAACAACCATCACATAAATTATCGAGTAATGCATCAAACTCCCATCTAAGAATAAAATTATACCGACAGAAACAAAAACATAACGTGACGTTTCAAACCGTAAATCATTCACAAAGAAAACAACAATAAAAGAGATTCACAACTACAAATGCAAAGTACAAAATCTTTTGATTTGAAATAAATATACACGATAAGAAACATTTGCAAAACAAAGACAGGTTAACTCGATTTAAAGAATTTGGCCATTTCAATGAACAGTCAAAAAATGCACGGTGTCTCACAACTTCCACACAAGCATCATCTAGAATGCCGCGGGAAAGTTTCTCAACTTGAAAACGAACAACTACAAAATTATAATAAACAGTTCCAAAATGTGATAAGTATTTTCGTACCCGTATTATCAATGCAACTACCAAACGCAAGATGATTGATCTCTTGATTTACTGATGGCTTTGAATTGAAAGGAGCTGGAAAGTCCGTTTCAACCAACTGATCACAAATTTTATCAACTCTTCTAACTCTTGACAAACAAGTGTCGTTATATATGGACATAATAAATCTGTCTTTACTTTTTCTCTGCCAAAGAGCCAAACGGCGAATCTCTTCATCCCAATTTCGTGCACATTTTGTTGGATGTAAGAAATTTGACTTTGAAAATCGTTTCAAATATCGCGTTAGTTTTCGTGCGCGGAAACACTGAATCTGATACTTATATTCTAGATATAAGCACGTAAGTGCCGATCTCCTTTTAGGAATGTTTAAGTTGCCTTTCGAACCAAAATCGTATTGAGTGAACAAACTAACAGCTCTCAAAAGAAAATCGCGTTGAGGCATTGCAAAATGATCACTTTCCCCCGAATAGACAGCTTTACAAACGTTACAACAGTTATTAACATGAACTTCCCCAGTAATCATAACCCTAATAATCAGAGACATTCAGTGTCTCCTCCTTTTCAAAGAGCGATCAATTGTTAATCACGACGAAACTTTTTCGCGCCAAACATTTTATAGCGGCCACTCCCAATTTTCTTGCTTCCTATTGGGCAGTTGTTTGACCTAAGAAATACTGTGTTCTGATTGGAGTAATCAAAGCTGGCTAAATATTGAATAAAAATCCCACCCAATTCCCTTGCTTCCTATTGGCTGGCCGTTAAAATACTCTGTTCTCATTGGAGCACACAATGCCGCAAAAAAAATTTCGATCCGTTGAAGCCTGAAGCTTTGGAATAGAAATCCCTCCCTATTCCCTTGTTTCCAATAAGCTAGTACTTGAAAAATATCTGTTCTGTTTGGAGTAATAAATACTGCGAAAATTTTTTTTTTAATCCGCTGAATGTTCAAGCTCGAGAAATTCCCACGCGTCGCTTAAATAAAATGTGACATATTCGATACCGGGCAATAAATCTCCATCCCTCCCTCCCCCGTCGTTTATTTTAACTGTTTTGTCAAGATAGGAGTCTGGGACTGCAACCAAGACGTTACACTCGAAATGGTTTGCGCCACAGGTAACCCAAGCTATATTTGTGGCACTAATGTATTACAATGGAAAGCAAATGTATGGGATTATATACAATCTGCGTTCAAAACGTTACTGAGATGAAATAAATGTCATGAAATACCTCGCTATCCTTGAGTTGTTGCCTTTTTCCATCGTTCTGTGGTGTTTTGAGGTAGTTTCTTTATGAATCAATCAATTCAATGATTCATAAAGATACCACCTCAAAACCCGGGCACAGAATGACGAAAAAAGAATACAACTCAAAAGATAGTGAGGTATTTCATGACTTTTATTTCAATTCAATAACGTTTCGAAGCAAATTGTAAAACCCAATACATTATAGCTTGGGCTACGTGTGGGAGCGCGGGAAATTAAAACCATGGAAAACCCTGAGAAAACCTTGAAGAATCAATGCCATTCATTTACTAGTAGGCTTGAGTAGTACTTTAACCGCGACTCTCTTGACCAGAGCATAGTTAATCTCGCTTGATTAACTTTGACTAGAGGTATGGCATACTCGGTATTTCACATGTGTTAAACTGTTTGGCACACCATAAGTTTTGAAAGATGTACGCATGAATTTTTTTCAATTTTAGGAACCTCGTGTTTACAGCACAAATAACGCAAATTTCACTAGCTCTCCTGATTTCATTGTTGGTCCAAAGTTTCTGTCTAGTTAATAGGAGGGCAGGCTTACGACCCGCGCTGTACATTTCTGTTCACTCGAGCTCTCTCTCGGTTTGATAATAACTCACATAAATTTGGGGGTTGGGCTGCCGAGGACCAAAGTCATAGAAGAATTATAGAATCTCTTCTCAAGGTATTTGAAGAATAAGAGAACCTCTTTTATTACTTTATTCCCCACTCTCACAAGCCCCGAACTAATTTGCCCAGTTCTGAATATAAATACACCACAAAGCAGCAACCATTTATTGCGACCTATATTTTAGAGCATGTGTATTGCAGGAGAAGATTACGAGGATAAATTCTGAGTGAGTTACTGACAAACCGAGATAGAGCTCAACTGAGCTGTCACAAACACTCAGTAAGGGTGGTGTGCCTGCGAAAACTTTGCCATCAGAGCCAAGGGACTGCCTCCTCTCCCAACCTCCCCTTTCACCAATTTTTTGACTTAGAACAACAACTTTAGAATGGGAATTTCAGATTTTATAACAGAACTATTACAAATTCCACTGGTCATCCCAAAATTTTTTTGCTTCCACCACCCATGGGTAGGAGCAATAACTTTACAATTCTCTTCTTGGAGACTTTAAACAAAATCTTTGTACAGTCCTATTTATAGTTCATGGGATTGTAAAAATTGAGAGAAATATACATCTTAAAAGCTGTCACAAAACCAAATTTTTGGGGTCATCAGATAGTTTTGAAGGCATACATCTTTTGGGCATAAAATCAGGGTTTTCTCCTTAACTGTATTAATTCTGTCTTAGCTGCCATAAAGACTTGGGTAGCCAGTTAATATTTGCCAGCAGCTGCCTTTTAGGGACACCCCTAAAACTTATCCTTCACTTGGGTCCACCATCAGAAACCAACCAAGCTTATTAAGGTCAGCTAAGAATGTCTGAATGTTTGTTCCAAAATGCGTCACTGATTATGTCAGTATGATGGATGGTAACTTGCCGTTGAGACCTTGTTCCTTGCCGTTCAGGATGATCACTTGCTCCTATAGCAAGCTCTGAAACCTGTAATAACAAACAAATAGAATTTATACTACTACAACGTACATATACAACAAATAAAATTGTGTCCAATAATGACTAATAAACAATAGAAACACAAACACAATTTTACACATATATTCCCATTGTAACATGCACTTATTTGTAAACTACATGAACTAAACAAAAAGGTATGTTGACCATTCTTTAGGTCAATTCAAATAAAAATGACTTACTTTAAAATCCCTAAAATACTTTTTAAACTCCTTACCCTAGAGCATCCAAAATAGATCTCTAAACCTTGACAGTAAAGGCCACCACACACTAGACAAATTTTTGTCTGCGACAAAAAAATGGCAGTGTGTGGCCATTACTGAAGAAAATCCGACATAATTATTTGTTGCGAAGGAAGATCTGAGGAACTAGATCCAAAAACATCAGATCAGACATTGTCAGCTAGTGTGTGGCCAGTAGTAACCAATAACTTGTCTGATTTATTTTGTGCATCAGCCAATGGGAAGCAAAATTGCAAGCTTGTGACAAGTGAAGAATAATTTGATCATTGTGGCTTGGGCAATGGACTGATATAAATCTCCTGACGAAATATCATTTAGTGTTTGGTGAGCCACGATGAAATCAGAATTGTACCCAACATTAAATCAGGCTCCTTAAGACAAAAAATCGTTTAGTTCCTGGTGGCCTTAAAACATTATGAAATCCAGATACAATCATACCTTTTCCCATATCAACACAGATCCTTTCCTGAATTGTTCAGGCAGTTTGTTGTAGTTAGTGTTGAATTTGCTAAAAAGTAGTTCATTCTTTTCACTGGAAACTGTACCCTACAATAATGACAGAACATTAATATTTAAAAAATACAAATTATATGAAGTGAATTCTTAGAAAAAGGTGACCAAAAATAAACTTTTAATTTTCTCTACAATAAAATTATATTAGTACATTGAATTTAATTGAAAGAAGGGTCAGATTTGTAAATAGCAGCAGAATTTTAAAAGAAGCTAATAGAACAGCGAGGGTCATCAGGCCACAGTCAGATTTGTTTCCAAGATCTCTGAGAAAACTCAATTTCATTTATTAACAATGCATTGTAAATAATTGACAGAAGTGATGTGTAAGTAGGAAAAAATTTTTAAAAAAACTTGAGAAAACAGCATGAGTTATCAGAACACAGCCAGAGTTGCTCTTAACATCTCTGAGTAAAATAATGTAATTTATTATAAAGTCTAACCACAGAAGTTCAAAATGAGTGACATCATTAACCAAATTAGATTTCCAATGGTCACTCTAGATCTGACTCTAAACTGAGAATAAAAACTGATGCAAAGCCACATGAGGGATGCACGTGACAGAAACCCATTCCAAAACCCATGTAAAAGACAACAAATACTACAATTTACACAAGGTAAGCAAAATAATTTTATTTTAGTGTCTCTATCTTGTATCCTGGGTAGCACCTGTCAAAAGAGCAAATAATTCTGGTTGGGTTTTAAACTCAGTTTAAACTCTGATCTAGAGAGACTGTTGGAAGTCTAAGTCGATTAATGATATCACTCATTTTGAACTCTTTTAGTTGGCCATCTGTGGTATAACCCTAGCATTACCAACACACCCTAAGTTTTTCCTCTGCTTCATCTGTGCTGAGTCCTTCTTGTTGCACAAGATTCCAAAAACAGGTATTGTAAAGATTGTTTATGTGACCTGTCAAAAAACATCTTTGAACTATAAACTAATTTGTAAGTAAAAGATTGTCTATCTGTTTGGTGAGTAGATATGAAGATATCTGTCACTGTAAAGCAAAATTGGAAGGGGTGAAGAAATGGAAAAATAAAACAGAAACAAGTTTTGTCAAAAATACTAGTATTACTCAGTTCCCTAACAGCCAGGAAAGCTAAATCAATTCAGGTAATTTTATATAAAACCATTATAATTTTGTAGTTCAACAACCCCATACAATATTCACACTTAATCCTGGAGATCTTTTTAGGCATAGAATATTTACGTGCAAGTAACATGAATTATGCATATGCTACTGTTTTAGACAACATTCTCTTAGCTACTTTCTGTATCTACTTGATGGTTATTCAAATAAAAATTGATTGATTGATTATTGACAGTAATAATGATAATAATAGTAATATCAATATTAAAAGTAACAAAGGTTCAATGATAGGACATCACCACTAATTCCCTGTTTGTAACTGGACACTGTCACACAAAAACATTGTAAGTAACTTTGTTTTGCATCAGTTCTTAGTTGTCCATGACTAGATTTTACAGGTTTCCCTTTTAAAATGTCTAACACAATTTCAATTTTGTTAAAGACCTGTTTTGTTTCAAATGCTATGCTATAGTTGTACATGTGCTAAGCAAGCTCAGGCAAAGTTTTGCTTATTGTCCGAGACAAACCTCGGTTTTCTTGAGCCGAAGTCCTGTAGCATGGGTCAGGTGCTAAAGGTTTGCTGAAGTCATATTATTTCATTCCAAGTGAGTTTAGCACTTCTGTTGAACAGTATAAACTTGAAAAGGGGCTAAGTTAACCAAGTTTCTATGAGCTTAAAAAAAGTTGTCAGTTTTAAAAGTTTTAGTAAAAGACTGAAAAATAAAAATAAAAACCAAAAAACATTAACAAAAACACAAAGCTAAAACTAAAGAGTTTGCTGCTAACACAACTTTTAAAGAGTTTGCTGCTAACACAACTCTCGCAGACTGAATGTCTTGAAGGACTTGGTGCCTGGGCGTTGCGCGTATCATCAAAGCAAAGCACTTCTGGTTGAGAAAGAAGGAAAAATTCTGTTTATCAATCACATTTTTTTAGTTTTGGAGTTTTTGTGCGGCTGTTTTTACTCACTTTACAAACACAGTAGGGCACAGACAACATTTAACTAAATACTCATGAGTTGTGAATTTGAAAGATTCCCTTTAACTTATTTAGTTATACTATACGTCCTAGCTGGAAAAATCTAACAACAAATTATGTCTTTGATTGTGTTTGAGGATTAAAAGGTTTAAAAAGATGTAATGAACAGTCTTTACACTTTACTCACAGTCTGCTTGTCGCCAGCTGAGATAGTCTCTCAGATTTTTGTCTGTTGGGTACATCACAACTCTGCCATCAAACATTGGAGGATACTGCAGTTCTTGATTTGAGAAGTAATCTCTCCAGTGGTAAACAAAACAGGCAGCAAAGTGCGATGCAATGCTTGTCATCAGTTTACTGAAGATACAATAAAAGGGTATGAGGTCCAAATGTTTCATTTAATTTTACATTCCCTAGAAAGTTGGGTTTTATCTGTGTTTTCATTTTCACTAAAACTAAATAAAAAATGCTGTAATTGTTTTTTACTAATTGGAAGCACTTGTAACTCAGAGTCTATGATTTACTCTTTTGGTTGGTTATGTCCAAAAGTTCTTTGTAGGGTTGTCACAAACAGCCAACAACCAGAAAAATTAAAAAATATTAAGTACTTCAGCTCCATACTTTTCTCAATCTACTTTTTTAAATGCCAGTACTACTACATGCTACAAGATTTTCTTAGTCCCAGGCAGGGTTCGTAAACCTTTAGAATTTCAAAAATCCAGAGTTTTCCAGGGCTGTTTTTTATATTTTTCCTGGGCTTTTCCACTGGACCCTTTAGACCCAAAATGAAAGCATAAGTATATATAATTCCTCAAATGATTCCATATGGAAATTTGCCTCTTGGTTTTAAGCCAGGTTACAAAGAAAGTGCTTCACAATTTGAATTTGAGCTTGAGTCACTGACAAGAATCCAACCTGTAACTTGCAACCCTCTCACTGATGATTGGTCAGATGCTCAACCAAATAATTATTCCCAATTCCCATCAGTGACTGAAAGAAGCCTTTTCTGAGCACTCATCTAGTGAAGCACTTTCTTCCTATTGTATACGATTGTTTAGAAAGGATATCCATTCATACTTTTTGAAATATGAACAGAAAGTCTTTATTTCTTTGAAGAACTTTAAAATAACTTTCAATTTATTTTCTAGAATAATATTAACCCTTTTAGCCTAAAACGTAACAAATGACTTGGAGGTAAGTTCTCTTAATTGAGGATGTATACTTTCTTATGTAACCAAATTTGAAAAATCTTTGCTCTTAAAGAGGAGTTACATGTTTGGGTAAAACTGGCTGATCTAATAAATTGAAATTAAATTATTATACTGTAACTCAATCCATGCAGCCAGTATATAGTTAAAACTATTTTTTTATGAAGCCTACTGTAATTAAAACAGATTTTATATGTATATAATAACATTTGAACTATTACTTAACACAAAACTTTTGAGGATAATTTTAAATACATTGAGATATTAAGACAGAAAGTTTTAATGTGACAGTTTGAATTTATCTTGTTTTGTCTTGTGTTTTAGTTTGTTTTGCTTTTCTGATTTCACCCAGTCACGTAATTTTCAGTTAGTTTTTCAGAACTTCACATAATTACTCTTGCATATTCATTCTTATTTTCAACCTATTTGTAATGTGCATGTTTTGACCACCTTCTATGGAAAGTACACTAAGGCATGCAATATTATATAAATATTAAATTATTGTCAAGTTCTTATTAACTCTAAAAATTGAAATTTATAGTTTATACCTTGCTCGTCTGTTGAACTGTGTTGTATTCCTCTTAAAAACAAAACTGCAACAAAGAGAAACAAAAAAAGACTGTAAACTCAAATAATAACAACTAACTATAAAAATAGTTACAAGCAGCCTGAGTGAAATTAAGTCAAAAGATAATTAAAGCACCAACTAAACAGGGATGCAGATTAGCATTAACCCAGGGCTCAGCTCATAATACAAACAAAGGTAACACATTTGAGTTTTTGTAATCCAACTTTTCATTCTTCCTTGCTGGAATATTCAAACAACCAACAATTCCAATATTACTGTAAGTAGTCAGTTTATATGATTTTGCCTGGGAGTGGAAGTACTTTGGGGTTAATAGGGTAGGGATAACCACTGGAAAAGTCCCCAAAATACCTTAAAAAATACCATGGGATAAAAATTTTCCACCCTAAAAAATAACCTCTTGGTTTTAAAATTATCATAATAATACCAACTGAAAACTGAAAGTTTTCACAGGATAGCTAGCGGATCAGCTCTAAGTCCCCTTGTGTTGCGCTAAAAGTGATATGCAGTAATAAAATTTAAAAGGCACATGTGTAATAAAAGACTGTTGTCTTTTTATCAATATGCACATTTGCTAAAACATGGGACTGCAAGCAGTCCAATAGGCTGGCATTTTGTAACCCTAAAAAATACCAGACTCTTGGTTTAACAGAAGGATTTCCATTAATAACCCCCCAAAAATACCGGCCTGATCAACTATAGATATTAACCCATAAAAGATGAAATGGTCATACCTATCATCCCAATATAGGAAGCACCCTCCTATCCCCCACCCCTTCCCCCAATATAGGGAGCACCTTCTTACTCCCCCCCCCAGCAATTTGGTCTAGGGGGGTTGGGTCTAGGACCTGACCTATACTGCAACTTACCTAAACTCGTCACTCTGTCCATATGCTATAACTATATCTGGAAACTCTTTCATAACAGAAGCTGCACATTTATTCATCAGACCAAGTGAACGTTGGTCATTTGGCTTTGTAAACTCATGGCAATCAGAGAACCTGCATTAAATTATATATTAACAACTGTAAAAATACTGAAGGTGTTGGTGGTAACAATGACAATAAGGATTTTGAAGATGTTGTCATAAATTGCAATCCTGACATACTTAATCGATTTTTATTTGCAATCGATACCAATCGATACCAATCGGTAATAATCAATTGATTGATATTGGAAGTCAATGATCAACCGAAAGCTAACAAAGTCGTGACCTTTTATCGATTAGCATTGATTGATAATTGATTGGCATCAGCTGGCAGTTACTTTGAATGCTATTAAGACTTCTATTCCAAACTTTCCTTGATGCAATGAAAACATCGATTTCCAACTCTTGTTTCGAAGGAGCAGCGGAATCCTAGGGGACACATGTTAAACTGAGAGCGTGTTTAAGAATACTGAAGGTGCCAAAAATTTTTAACAAAACAGCCGCTAAAAACGAGAAATGGAGGTGCACTCGGAAAAAAACAGGATTTGATGACAATCAAGGTCAATCGATGTGATTAGCAGAAATTTTCGTGTGACTTTCGAGACTTGGCTTCTCACTTCTAACCTATGCAACATTTGATCATTACAACCAACTAAACCGATTTGGTCTAAGATTCACAAGACCCGTCCATAAAGGTTATCACTTGGTCGCATTAAAACCAACACAACAGATCTATGGTAATAGTTGGACGGGTATTCTATCCATTCTCCTGCCATTCTGCAGTGCTGCAACTGAACTGACCTGTGAAAGCTCCGTCCATCCAATCGAACAACAATCCAACAATTCAGGAGGCAGCTATCGTTTTGCTCAAACTTTCTTACGTACTCAAACTTGCTCTTTGCCATGATACTTCCAGACTGTTAACTAGAAACCACGATTCTTTTTCCGCAAAATCAAATGCAGTTCGTCCGCCATTTTGTTGTCTTAGTAGCCACGCACTTTTAGCTTTGGAGCCTGGCCATATCCAAGATGGCCGACGAGCTGGAGAAAGAGGCGGAGAAAGATAATTCGGGTAGTAATGGGAAAAAAGACAATAAATTTCTCGGATTTGCGTTGTATAGTTATAATGCAAACAGGTACGTGGTGTGCTTAGGTAAAAAGTTGTTTTTTCGTGGTATAAAACTCACTTCAGCTCTGTACTTGATCAGACCAAGTTCTGCTGATGTGGCGTCGACGACAGGAAACGAAAGGACTTTTGATTCAGACGAAGCAGTTGAAAGCACAAGCGTTGCAGATTTCCTTAAGAAAGAAGCTACTTTAAATCTTGACTTTAGGTACGTTTCGGTGTTTGCAGACCGTATGTTATTTCAAGTGGTCGTGTTAATTTGTTTGTTTAGTAAACATGCCGGTATGCGCGATCAAGCGGTTCTCGATGTAAAGAAACCGAGCTTTTCGCTTTTCAACGGCGCTTAACACGTTCTAGCCATAGAAAGGATTAGCACATCTTTTGTCTGCAGTTCAGTGCAGTCAGTGCGTACTTCCTTTCGCACATTCTGTTGTCAGTGCTCAGACCTTTTTCTCCATCAACTATAGTCATGTCATCATAAATACATAAATGAAAATTAATATAAATTAGAACTAATGCATCAACAAATTTATAAGTTTTACGAATGTTCAAATATAGCAATATAAAAGAAATAAATAGTATAATTACATTATATCTGTGGATAATGACTGTAATGTTATAGAAATGATGATGAGTGTATTTTCTCAGCATATATTTTATAATATTGTTGATATTATGTTTCCATTTTAACTAGTCTAGAACTTAAGTATAAGGTATCTTCACGCTCATGTACAGTGCGTATATACATATCCCGCTGTTTTAGCTGGCTATATGACTTACAAAATAAGGTTATGGTTTCTGAGATATAAAATAGTTTTTGCCTTTGTGCAGTTTAATTCTTAAAGATTTGTAGTGTTTGATTCCCATTGTTTCATCTGGGCAACAGGGTTCAATGATATTTATAAGACCTGTGACCCACAAAACAGTGGGATACGCAAACTGTGCGTGAGTGCAAAAATGCATAATAGGTATTTTTTATCTTATTTTGCAGCCATGTTTGGTAGAATATTTGTTTTTCTTTTTTCTCTCAGTTCTTTACTTCTTTATCGCAGAATTTTACATCAAGTTGTCTTGAACATTTTGTTTTTGTGATCTGTCATAGGCCTTCCTGTCAGAATTTAAAACTATTTTTCAACTCAATTTAAGATCAGAGAAAATCCTGTAATTTCAATGATATTAATAACAACAGATAAATAATATCTAGCAAGCTAATCACCCTTACTTGTGTGGACCGAATTGCGAAGGATACAACTCATCGAAGTCGGACTGAAAGCATGTTAAGGTGCATATTGCTGCCGCTACACGGCCCATGCGTGACCTCGGAGCATAGTTCCACAGCCAGATAGAATTAGCTGGGTGGCAATTTTGTTGAGGGATGAAAACCGAAGACCCCGGAGAAAAACACTCGGAGTCAGATTGAGATCGACAAATCTCAGCCCATATGCAGAAACCAGGACTAGATCTCGGGTCCACAATGGTGGGAGGCACGAGCGCTAACCGCTCGGCCATCTGACTCCCCTGACTCCCATGTTCAATGTAATAACAATACTAAGGCCATATGCAAGTTGATGTCAAACTAGTCAATTTCATCCCAAACCTCGTATTCAAGAAATAGGTATGAGCATTTGCATGTGCAAGCTGTGTTCACAAAGGAATTATTTACATTTTGTGGGCACTTTGGGATTTGATTTATGAAATATTCATGCTTTCGTGATTCAAAAGCCAGGCTTGGTGGTGTTTGACGTAAACATGCATTTAAGGCCTACTGTGTTAGGATAGAAAATTTCTCTTGAATTGGTTTTCCAGCTTGTCAGTTCTTACAAGCAATTTGAGTGGTGAGCAAGAAACAGAGTTGAGAACATTTATCGCCAAGCGTCTTGCCCGCGGAACAGTTTACAGTGGCAGTGGAAACATAGCAGTTCTTGATGCTGGTACAGTTACATCGTGCCCTTGTCAGTGTTACTACCATTTGTTAAGAGGAGAAAAGGATGATGACTGGACAGATGAGAAAAGGTATCGAAAATAATGATTCATAGTTTAAGTCTGGGACCATCGTCTCACACCTGACCCACGCATAAGAAAAATCCCAAAAATTTTATGATTTTTGTTTAAATAAATTTATTTTTCAAGCATTTTCAAAAATACCTTTCAAGTCATTACCATTCAAAATGTAGAACTTCAAGATAACCCCTCATATTTGTGATCAACTGACCTGACTTTGTCTCATCTGCTCAGACAAGCAAGTCCTACCAGTTATACATTTCATGTACTCTGTTCAAAAAATTTTTCACTTAAAGTGCCTATGAAGTGAAAAGTTTTGTTACTTCCATGGCTAGACCTTGTTAAACTAGGAATAGCAGTAAAAATATTTTATTTTCAAAATCTATTATGGTTCTTGAAATATTAACATTTGAAGTTCTCAACCGATGACGTAATGTGGGGTTCCAACAAATATGCATTTTTCAAAAATTTGCTGCCAGCCCGCTACCTTTGTATGTATTTAAGCCAAACTTGGGCTGCTGATGTATCTTGAGGTAGACAGGTCATCAGTGCAGGTTTGGCTCAAATTTATCCAAAGGTTATGGATTGGCAGCAGGCTAAAAATAAAATGCAAATTTTTTGGAACGCCACATTCATCATCAGTTGAGAACTCTAAATATCTCAAGAACCATGAATTAAAGATTTTGAAAAAGCTTTTTCTCCGCTGTTTTTCGCTTCATAGGAACTTTAAAATTTATCTTTTTAAATAACTAGTATTAAACTATTTGATCAATTCCCATATGTTTTCTTTATAGAATGAGTTTTTTACATTTGTGATGTAAGAGATGTTGGTAAACTGACTGAGAGGTTGTACTAGACAGAGTTTTTATTGACAATTATTATACACAGTGATGATGCCACTGATGAACACACTTTAAAATGGTTGTTTTACAATACATACATAAATTTTTCTCAGGAACTTTGAAATAAAGCAAATATGTTTGAATTGGACCTGTAGTAGATGAAGGAAATTTATTACTAAGACATGACGATTGTGTATATATATGTTATACAACTAATAACTAAACTCATTATAAAGACATTATCCTGGGAAAAACAAAATAAATGCTTAGCATGTGACTATATGCATTTATGACTAACTAGGAAAAAATGTTTTGCTACCAATAAAACTTTAATAAGATACTGTTTTTGTTTCACTGTCATGGGACAATGAGTTTATGATAAAACAACCATTTCCTTCTGCCATTATAAATTACTTAATATGGCTTTACAGTAGGTTCTGTTTTGAAGACCTGTTTTCTTGTAACCAACCAGATTCCACGTTACTAAGCTGGTGTATTAACTAGACTAATGGTCAATGTCTGCCTTCCTTCTGTTTTTGATACATAGATTATTTATTAAAGTCCCTATCAAGCTTATTTTTTTAATGTCCAGATGAAAAGTAGAACCCTTTAATAATAGTAATTTTCTAAAACAAAACCTTTTCTCACCGTTCCTGTTACCTTTTTTAGACTTGAAGAGTACAATGATGACGTAGCAGGAGGCATATGACGTAGCACGAGGCAT
>JAOBAT010111445.1:0-14485 GCA_026413305.1 Hydrozoanthus tunicans
AAATAGTTGTGAGCCGTGTAGAGCGGACTGTCTAAGACCCTCAATACCAGAGTCAACTGTAAACTATTGTTAAACGCCTTTGATCATCTACCTATGAAAAAGGCGCTATATAAATGCTAAATAATAATAATAGTAATAGTAATGATAATAATATTATTATTTTATTATTATCATTATTATTATTATTATTATTATTATTATTATTACTATTAAGGTGTTGATATACCTTGCGGCTTTGTCTTCAGAAGTGGGCGTTCCAAACACTCCAGTCCTTTTCCCTCCTGCACGTCGGCGAGATCAGTGTCCTCCTCAAATGTTTTTACTTGGAGTAAAGTAGAGAATAGTTCATGTTTATTTGTGCCAGTTAAGCGAAAGAGTTTTAACGTCACGTGGTAAAACATCGAGATGTCTGCAGGGAGCACAAACCCAACCCCTGCAGCATACCGGGGTAGGCCGTTACCATTCCAATCCTTTAGTGATAACTCGGTTATTCCATCTGCTGGCTCGAGGCTTGTTACTATTTGGAGCTGACCGTTATTCTAATGACAGAAAGAATGCGTCGTAAGTATCACAAACAATATTGAATTTGTTTTATCAATTATTCTATATGTCACCAAAGGAGGGGCTTTCAAAGTCCGTTTATTTGATATGAATTGTTGCCAACGGTAAAATAATTGAAGTTCGTTGTGTTTTTAAAAAAATCTTACATATATTTTACCTTGTTTTAACTAGTGGCGTAGCCAGACATCATTACTAAGTCTTAAGACTAGCGATGCCGATGCAGGTGGTCTAGAAACTTTAAATAAGACTAAGACAGCAAGACTTAAAGTACCTATGACATGAAATAGTTTTTTACGTCAACTGATAGAGCTTGCTTAACGTGGAATAGTGGCGAAAAAATTTTGTCAAAATCTTTTATGGTTATAGAGATATTAACATTTAATGTTTTCAATGTAAATTTAATAAATCAAATAGTGTTTTTAACTCGACTTAATCATTCTTTACTCGGCTGTTAACTGGAATACTGTCTTTAAAAAACAATAACACAATTTTAGTCGAAAAACTACAGGTTTTAGTTATGTAAGTACTTTTACTTCTATCGCACCTAGCCTTCGAACAGGCTCTGCTAGCTGTAGCGTTGGGGAGCGAGCGGAGAGGGGAATGGGGTAGAGTTCCAGCTCGCTGTTCACTCCCGAACGCTAAAGCAGAGCCTGTGCGTCTATATCAGACTTTGTTAAGTCTCCAAACTTTTACTTACAATAAGTACCGAAAATAAATTACTTACTGGAAGATTATCGAAACGATAAGTTTCGGCTATATCATGGGAATGATTAGTTAATTGAGGGCCTTTCTCTCAACAAAAACGGGGGCTTGCATGCGGTTTGTATAGTCGAACACGTGGGACTGGGTGTTACTCAGTTATCACGTGACACTTCCATGGTCCAAGCTGAATTGGCAAAAACCTGCAGAAGGCCGTGTGATACGGCCGAAACGTCGATTGTTTCCATGTTTCAGTAAGTAATATATTTTCCGCAGTTACAGAATGAAACCGATGACTCAATCGAAAAATTCATTGTCAATTTCTACTTACTATATCAAGGAACTTTGTTTCTCTCGTGCGAATAGGTCTCATCTTGCAGTTCCATACCTCGCCGCTCCTTGCGTTGGTTATAGCAATAATGAAATGTACAGCGACAATCCGTATATGTGACAGATACTGATTTGGAGGAGCCGCCTGTGGCTCAAGATCCGCTTTTGGCAAACCTCCCGAATGCTCGCGGTAAGATCGGATGATTGATATCTCAAACTCATCCGGGACTTGAAATGTCAGTGGGAGACATTCTGTGTTAAACGTAATACCTTTTATCATCATTTTCTGGTGAACAAACCCTCCAAAGAGAGATTTAGAGTTTTATTTAAGAGTACTTCTTGTTTCTTTTTCTTAAGCCACCCCCCTCGACTGTTAAAGAGCATTCATTTGGTCAGTATTGCTATATAAATTTTTGATAATAAATTAAAAACCCAAGCCTCGATCCCTTTTTCCCTTTTCCCCGCACAGGAATCACATAATTAGTCGCATTTTTTACGCACATTACGTCGCTTTTCGGCCAATTTTATATATCTGAAGAAGATCACGGTTTTGTTGAAGATATTTGTGTATTTTTTTTGTTTTGAGTATTTTATACCATTTGTACTTTCTATTTGCAATCAGTTATGTGCTTGTACATATTTTAATGTACTGCATTATTTTAAAGTTCTTACCTAGTGTTAAAGTTCTCACCTAGCTCAGCACCCTTATCTATAGTTTTAAGATTCTTACCTAATATTAACGTTTTGAACGTTCTTACCTAGTCTTAATGTTCTTACCAACTTTTAGCGTTTTTACGTTGTTCTGAACTTCTTAATTAGTTTTAACGTTCTTCCCTAGATTTAACGTTCTTACCTAGATTTTACGTTCTTCCTAGATTTGTCATTCTTTCCTAGTTTTAACATTCTCAACTAGATTTAGCGTTCTTATCTAGACTTGACGTTCTTACTTAGTTTCAACATCCTTATCTAGTTTGAACATGCATTATGAAGAGACATACGAGAAAACTTTTATTTAAACACCTTTTTTATCAAATATTTCGGACGCACTCCAGCAATCATGTTCAGTTTTCTTACCTAGATTTAACGTTCTTACCTAGGTTTAACGTTTTTACCTGGATTTAACGTTCCTACCTAGCTTTAACGTTTTTACCTGGGTTTAACGTTCTTATCTAGTTTTAACATCCTTACCTAGTTTTGACATTCTTACCTAGGTTTAACACTCTTACTTAGGTTTAACATTCTCACCTAGGTTTAACGTTCTTACCTAAGTTTAACATTCTTACCTAGGTTTAACGTTCTCGCCTAGGTTTAACGTTTTTACCTGGATTTAACGTTCCTACCTAGATTTAATGTTTTTGCCTGAAATCTAAGAAAGAACGTTAAATCCAGGTAAAAACAATAAACCTAGGTAAGAACGCTAAATTTAGGTCAGAAAATTAAACCTAGGTAAGAATGTTGATACTAGATAAGAATGTTAAAACCAGGTAAAAACGTTGATACTAGGTAGGAACGTCAATACTAGGCAAGATTGTTAAACCTCGTTAAGAACGTTAAACCTAGGTGAGAATGTTAAACCTAGGCAAGAATGTTAAACTTAGCTAAGATTTTTTAAATTAGGTAATTATTTTGAATCTAGATAGGAACGTTAAATCCAGGTAAAAACGTTGAACCTAAGTAAGAACGTTGACCCTAGGTAAGAATGTTAAACCTAGGTAAGAATGTTAAATTTAGGTAAGAAAATTAAACCTGGGTAAGAATGTTGATACTAGGTAAGAATGTTAAACCTAGGTAAAAACGTTGATACTAGGTAAGAACGTCGATACTAGGTAGGAATGTTAAACCTAGGTAAGAGCGTTAAACCAAGGTGAGAGTGTTAAACCTAGGTAAGAATGTTAAACTTATATAAGATTTTTTAAACTAGGTAAGGATTTTGAAACTAGATAGGAACGTTAAATCCAGGTAAAAACGTTAGACCTAAGTAAGACATTGATGGCCTAGGTAAGAATGTTAAGCTTAGGTAAGAATGTTAAAACTAGGTAAGGATGTTGAGACTAGATAAGACCTTTAAATCCAGGTAAAAACGTTAAATTTGGATAGGAACATTAAATCCAGGTAAAAGCGTAAACTAAGGTAAGAACGTTAAGTCTAGGTAGGATAATCAAACCTAGGTAAGAACGTTGATACTAGGTAAGAACGTTAAATCTTGGAAAGAAACGTTAAATCTAGGTAAAAACGTTAAACCTGGGTAAGAACGTTAAATCCAGGTAAGAACGTAAAACCTAAGTAAAAACGTTGCCTAGATTTAACGTTCTTACCTATAATTAACATTCTTACTTAAATTTAGTTTCAGCATTCTTACCTAGTTTCAAATTCCTTTCCAAATTTCGACATTCTTATTTGGTATTAATGTACTAATTGTTAACGTTGTTACCTTGTTTTAGCGATCTTACCTAGATTCAACGTTTCTTGATGTGGTTCAGTTGTCATTCCTTATATATTTTCCTTTCGAAATGTTCACCGGGAATCGAGAAAAGAATAAACTGAAAGAAAATTGAAAAAGAAAGCCTATCAGATTTTGTGTGAAGTTTTTCCTTGTTACTAGAATCTTTCCGGTTTGACTAATGTAAGTAGTTTCTCGCGCAATGATAAATTATAGGCAAATTGGGGGTTTGTAATTTACACAGGAATCCAGCAATATTGGTTAAAAAGAGTTATTTCTTAACATTTATACACATACATACTTTGATACACACATACATACACACACATACACTTACATACATATGATATTTCTAGTACTTAAACAAAAAAGGTACCTCATTACATGAAATTTTAGCTTCACTTTGAATTAGCGAATTTTAGTGATTTTTTAAAATCAATAAAATTAAGTGACGTTAAAAATAAGTGTCGCTAACTTAACGTGACCCTAAAATTGAGTGACTACGTATTTCAAAAAACAAAAAAAGTGGGTATAATGTAACAAAAGCGTTTAAAAAGTCAATGCTTTGGTATTGTGTGGCAACAAATACGTTCTGGAGACCAAATGAGACTTACGAGACAAGAGGGAAGATGATGTAAAGTAATTAGGTTGTGTTTTGGAACATGTAGCTGTCAATAACAATGCGTTACTGTTGTTGGTACTGTTTTATTTTATTGATGAAATTAATCCAAGATAAGTTAAAATTGATCTTCTTAAGAATTACAATAAAAGGAATCAAAAGAAAAAGAAGGCAATTTTTTACTCAAAAACGCGAAAATAGAGTGACTAGAAATATGAGTTTTTGGAAAAATCGCTAAATTTAAGTGTTGCTGATTATTTAAGATACAAAATCGCAAAATCAACGTGACACTAAAATTTCATGTAATAAGGTAGTTGTAGAAACAACAACAATGATCATGAACGGAAATTTTTATTTTATTTTTTTTTGAAATTGTTGTATTTCATACAGACTGCAAATTATATCAGACCCCGTGCTCTATTGAATAATATGGTCGATGGATCAACCTACTCACAAAAACTCCACCGGATTTCTTATACATACATTTCTTCAAGGAAAAAAGTTTACACCCACGGTGTTCACTTTTGTTTAGGCCGATTTGATTTGATTGACGTTTCCTTCTATTTCCAAAATGCAAAGAAAAAGTTCACAAGCTAAAACAACAAAGCACATGCGCGATCTAGCTACATCTTATTTTATTCACAAATGTCTTTTAACTGCCAGTTTTGCTTTTATTTTACTTTATAGCAACAAAAGATTATTATGAGGGTATATATTTGAATAGAAGTGTTGTATCATTGAACAGAAACTAGGTTTAAATTTCATTTCTGATCGACAGACTGCCGGCGATGAAAATAAAAGTGTTATGACGCAATTCCAATAATCTTTCTTATTTTTCTTGTTGTGAGAGGAGAATTCGTAATAAATTAATCAAGTTTCTTTGCGGTGTCTTAAAGCCAAGTTTATGAAATTTTTCTTACCTTTAATTCTTAGGAGTGAACTTAAAGGTTAAAGTTCTTGTGTGGTTTCCGTGAAGCGACTGAATCTTCACTATCGCTGCCGCATTACGTCGCAGTTAAAACTTGAAACCGGTCAAGAATTCCGATTTTAACTTCTAATAAGCGCCGACAGTTGGTCCAAATTTCAAACATGGTTTGTTTTCACTTTGTGTTTTCTGTTCGTTCTTGCTGGGATAGATTAGAAGTGCTTTTTAGTCACAGATTTTATATTCTCTGAAGGTCTTAGAAAATTTGCATAACGTTTGATGGTCAACTTTCATTGGGGGTTTCCCACTCGTCATCGTTATTTGTATTCGTCTTGTCGAGGCATATTCCCATACGTCACGACATGCATTTGTTTCTTCCAGAGTACTAATAAAAGGTATTAAGTTCGACCCATGTTTGTAAGAATTTCATTTAAAAAATAAATATGAAAAATAGTATCTGAGGGAAATTATAAAGAGTAATTTTTTCTTCAGCTGATCGGTCCGAATAAACTATTAATGAACCAGTGACAATGAGGGCCGACTAATAGGATTTCTGACATGGTTTCAGTAACATTGGTTTATCAAAAGTACAGTTTAACACTACGAGTAAGTAGAGAGATAACGTGTGTTCTCAGTTGTTGGGCGTCAATACAATAGTTTTAAAATGTTGTTGACTATATATGCTTGACTGAGCAGGTGGTTAAAGCGCTTACAGTGCCGTGATTCTATGAAATTACTCTAAACAGCTGCTAGATTAAATGCTTAAACAAAAAAAAAAACACCAGTTATTACATATTGAACAGTTTACGGTTATTGCCAATGAGGTTTTAAAAACTTTAATATTTCTCCAGTAACCGCTCGCCATTTCATTGGAGGTATCGTCTTGTCACGCATCTGATTTAGCGTTACTGCCTCCGGTTAAAACATAAACGCATAGACGTCATATAGTTAACATAAACAATCGATTAACATTGTTGTCTAGCACAAGTATAGTACTTTAATAGTGCATGGGGAGAGCAAATTTCGCATTGTGCATCGACTTTTAGGTGGGTATTTCAAGTTGTCGTATTCCAAAAGTCTCTACACTGACAATATGCGTTCCGTAGTGTTGTTTGGACTTCTATTCGAGCTTTCCCTCATTAGCTGTCACGGAAGCGTAGCTGAAATCAAGTCCCTTCATGTTGTGTCCCATATTTTTTCACGTTTTGCAAAAACACGTATTACAAGTGTTCTAACGAACGCAGAGATGGAAGTCCGTGAGGCACAGTTCATTGTTCAGCTTCCCGGCAAAGCATTCATGTCCAATTTCTCTATGAACTTAAACAACACACTGTTCATTGGGAAAGTGAAGAGCAGAAAGGAAGCGGAAAAGGAGTTCGAAGAAGCCAAACGGAAAGGTCTCGGCGCTGGGATTATAAAGACAAAACAGAAAGTTAAACCTGTTAGAGATATGGATGTTTTCCAGATCTCAGTGAGCGTTCCCGCGAAGGGCAATGCGACTTTCCAGCTCGAATATCAACAGCTTCTTGAACGAAGAAACGGATTTTATGAACACACTATAAGCATCAGACCAATGCAGATTGTACAGGATCTTAGAGTCGATGTTTTTGTAAACGAATCGCAACCTCTTCGATACCTGGACGTGATGCAGTTGAGGAAAAACCCGAGCGACCCGATAAAGGCAGGAAACTCGCATGCACTCCAGTACACAACAGCGAGATCTGCTCATGTTGTTTTCAACCCGGCAGTTCAAAATCAGAAAGAGCAGGGATCAGAAACTGGCCATGGGATTAATGGCGATTTCATCATCAGGTACGACAAGAAAAAATTAGCTAGTGTGCATGATGTTGTTTTTCGTCGGGGAGGTACTAAATAATGTTATATATATAACTTCCGTAATTTTTATAAATTAGTATATACATTTTTACAGTTTTTAAAAAATTGGATTCGAAGGGATGCAAAATTAAAACTACCAAACTTTTGATCAATGAGCCATTAAACTAGAAACTGTTTAGCATATTGTTTATAACTTAAAGAAAGCGTCAAAATTAAAGGGGTGCTCGATAATGCTCAACTTGCCTTTGGTTTGTACTACACGACATTCATATAATTTATAATTAGCCCTCAGAACGTAAAGTAAAACCTTAATCTTCTCAGTTTTTCAAATTTTGTAAGATTTCAAAAGTATTTGATGGCACAAGGACTTTGAAAGTTGATTTTCAGGTCGATCAGGTGGTTTTGAAATCATTAATTGTATACTGAAAACAGTTTTAAAAGTCTCTTTTAACAGCGGTATTTGTGTCTTGGGAGCTTGGAGACTGACGGTAGGAGACAAAATGTACACAGATTCTACAATTTAGATTCGAAGGGACGCTTAAAAAACTACCTAAATTTTCTATGATCGACTATAAAGAAGCTGTTTATCATTTTGTTTACAACTCAAGGAAGCGAAAAAAAGGCCGCATGTAAGTGCTGCGGTTTCGTCACAATATTCAACAGAAATTAAAAGTACGAACGCGGACCACGCAAACATTTGAGCTCTGAATATTCAAACCCAGTCATTCCGGCTTTCAGGTTGGCGAGCAGACTCAGACTAGTTTGAAAGCAAGTTTTAGCGGACAAGTGGGTACGTCAACTGGGCTGCAAACTTTCGTTACATCTTAAATGAAGGGAAAACAGTAGGGACAAGTAGCGTGTCGAGGTTTCTGCAAATATATGGATTATATTTCTTTATTTCTTTGGCCAAGAGCAAATTGTCACTCAACACGGGCGTCACCAACCATGGAGGCATGTATTAAAATCCGGAACACCGGCAAACCGGAATGGACGGAGCCATCGGAACCGCCGGAACAAAAGAAACGGAACAATCGGAACGATAGAAACGAAACCATTGGAACTATCCGAACCGATATGAAATACAAAAACTGAATTAGTTTCTAAATGTTTACTTTTCCTGAAGTGATGAACATGAAAAGGTAAACAAACAAACAAACAAACAAACAAAAAGTAACCGGTTAAAGTTAAGCGCTTGGAGTTGAGTTAGTACGGCTATGGCATTAACTCGGACCGTGGTAAAATGAATATGATTTTAGATGATACCAGCAGGAAACATAAAAACTGTAAAGGAGTTGCCTTAATCCACCTTCCGTTTAGAAATTAGTTTCTTTTCGGGCAGTAAAGGCAGAAAACTAAACAACGTTCGTACTTCACTAAGGCTACAGGTTATATTCTAGTTTCAGTGTGTTGTTCATTGTCCTCGATCGTGTGTAGGATCACTTCAGACAAACTAAACATTGAGAACTATTTTGTATAGGTTATTTATGTTTTCTACATTTCATATCGGTTTTGGTAGCTCCAATGGTTTCGTTCCGGTAGTTTCAGTCGTTTCGGTGTTCCGAGTTTTAGTTTGTAGTCCATTAATGGACTTTTGTTCGTTGTACCACCTTCGACCATTCTACAAACCTTCATCGTAAAAACATAATGTTCCCGTTTTTGAGAATCCTTTCCGGAATCCTTGATTCTGATATATTGAACACTCTGATTGGCTTGCAGATGGTTTATATACACCCTGTGATTCCGGACTGCTCACGCCTTACAGTACTGTAACTATACAACAATGATTGATACAAGTTTTCACGATGAAAGCAAAATTTACCTTATAAATTAACTTATTAATTTAATTACCGCCTACGTCCGATACCGCTAACCCACAGAATAAGTTTGGGGGGGCTAAACATCTGAACCCAGTTGTTCAAAGGCCGATTAGCACTAACCCAGCCGGGGTGAAGTTTTTTAACCCGTGTTCTTGTTTCCAATTTACAGGCACTGATTTCAGCTTTAATTTTAGAATTGATAATTTTCCTTGGAAAATCTTAGACACAACATTTCATAAGAACCGTAAATCTTTCTCTATAGAAGAAATTACTCTTTGAATTTTTGCTTAATCCAGGGTAAAAGTTAACCGAGCCCTGATCCAGCCGGCTTTTCCAGCCAACATTTCTTGGGTACTGACTTTTATGGTTTAACTGATCTCAGAACGTATAGCAAAACCCTAATTCCTTTCATGCACTTTCTATAGAACTGTAAAGATAAAATTTTTCATTTTCCTCAATGACCTCAAAATTAACGGGAAAAACAAGCACATAAAACCAAACGCGTGCGTCAGTGGCGCATGCATATAGTACTTGTTCAAACAAAAAACAACAACATTGGAACCCGCAATTAAGCAATTACAATGCACTCATGCATGTGTTCACTGTTTATTCTTTTAGTTCCTGTTGGCCAATTGAGCAAAGCATGTACCGAGTTATTCCCACATGAATTGAAAATAGTTCAACTGTTAATCTACAGAACAAAGTTACTATAGTAATCTGTTACCAATATGTGGGTTCATGTAGTTCAGTGGGTAGAGCGTCTGACTGATGATCAGAGGGTCGTGGGTCAGTTCAACTTCCGTTTATTGGGACTCAGAGGATACTTCTCGTCAGAACAAAAGCTTGTGACAACAAGAACAACTTTTTGAAATTACTAGACTTGATGTTGTAAGAGATGAGTTCCTCGGTAAGAGTGGTTTCGCGATTTTTATCGCACGACTAAAGTCCGTTCTTTCGCCGAAGTTACGTATACTATCTTGCGTTTCTTTGTAAGTTGTATTGTCCGTCATGATGTGGGAGATTCAGGATAAGCTGAGCTCATCTGAAAATGCTAACACATATATTTGTTCTTCGCACAGATACGATGTTGAGCACAAGAGCGACATGAATAGCATTGGTTTACTCCAGAGTAATGGCGGATACTTTGTTCATTACTTTTCGCCCTCGATCCTTAAAGCTGTTGGGAAGAATGTTATTTTTGTTATAGATGTAAGTGGGTCAATGAGCGGGAAAAAAATCCAACAGACCCGCGATGCAATGGAAGCAATTCTGGGTCAGCTAAGAGAAGGGGATGGCTTTAACATTATACTGTTTAATTCTGGGACAGAAACATGGAAGTCTGCACTCACTCAAGCCAGCAGTGATAGTATTACAGCTGCCAGAGACTATGTAACGAAAAAGGTAATGATATAAATGAAATAACAATAGCAACATACAAGTAATATATCCAGCAGTACTTAATAGTAGTAACATAAACAGTGATCATGCAAGATAAAAATTATGGTAACAAGGTTGAAAGTTAGGCGGCGCAGTGACCGGAGCTGTTAGCGTGTTCGACTCGTAATCCTAAGGTCTCGAGTTCGAGCCCCGGTCAAACCAATGTGTTGTGTCCTTGAGTAAGACACTTTAGCTGACTTTGTTCCAGTCGACCCAGCTGTATAAATGAGTACCAGCTCTGCTGGGACTTACCTGCGATAGATTAGTGACATGTCTGGACTGGGGGAGTCAAAATTAAGACTCTCGTCCGCTTAGTACTATATGGAAACCTGGGAACGGCGCCAGCTTAATGAGCCACTTAGGCTGGAGAAAGGGTTTTGCTTTTAAAAAAGTTAGGTTATTGCAGTGCATGTTTTAATTGTAGATATTTTCATGTACACACACTGGGCCAAGTTGTTGAAATGATCTTAAAGGGAAACTCTAAAGCGCGCCTAATACCCTGAAAATGACCTGTTTTGAAGTCTTGCTGTTGTGTTTGCAATATTTCCAATTTGCCACAACAACGATAAAAAGTCAACAATCTCGATTGAAAGTCCGATCGCCGGAAGTGACGTAGACATGAGAATTCGGTACTGCGTTAATGGCTTGCGAAACGCGTTCAACTATTTTCAATCATGGTTTATCGGTGTAGTGCCAGTGGTTGCTCGAACACTGGCGGATTTAGTCTGCACTCATGGCCTGCAAACTTGTGCACTTGAGTTCGCATCACTTCGTCGTAGGTCACGAGTATCATCGAAGCAGAAACACCGTCTGGCTGAGAAATAAGGCAAACATCTTCTTTAAAATCGCGTTTATTTTACTTTTTTAGTTTTCGTGCAATAGTTTTTACTCATTTTACCGACACAATAGAAACACTTCGGGTACCAACGTAGTCGAAACACTTCCGGTACCAACGTAGTAGAAACACTTCCGGTACCAACATAGTAGAAACCTTTCCGGTAGCAACATAATAGAACTTTCCGGTACCAACGTAGTAGAAACACTTCCGGTACCAACACAGTATGTAGAAACCATTCCGGTACCAACATAATAGAAATTTCCGGTACCAAAATAGTAGAACACTTCCGTTACCAACACAGTAGGGCATATGCAACAACTAAACACTGATGTGACTACAAAACCTGATGGTTGTCAAAGTAATTAACCCTTGATTAGGGCTGATCGTCTTTTGAACAACTTGGCCCAGGGACATAGATATAAGGTGAACCCATCAGCTGCCCAGGACCTGCCATCTGCAACACACATGGCTCGAGAAAGGACTTACTTATTTGCCGTATTTTTTCGAGTAACACCCTCTCTCGATTAAGCTAAGCGCCCCTCTCGAATAAGCGCTCTCCTAAAACAGACCAAACAATTTTATAATTAGGCGCCCTCCCTCAAATAAACGCCCCCTTCCTTAAAAGGCACTAGAATCGCTGTGAAATCGCGTTTTATATTAGAACCGCCGTTAAAACTGGCTTAGATATCGGCTAACGTGCTTTCAGTTTACGAGAAAACTGGAGTGAAACCTCTTAGAACTTGTTTAGAAATGTTTTCACTTGAAGGTGTTGTCATGTTACACGTTGTTGTGTCATGGAAGTCTAGCCATAAATTTGCTCAAGATTCAAATATCTTTGGGACTAAAATGGTGAAAATTTAATAAGAACTCTCCCTGAAATAAGCGCCGTCTCTGTTACAGAACTAAAGAAGACTGCTCTCTGCTCATTCATTTCAATTGTTTTGAAACTCGTCTTAACAATTTTAATTGTGTAGACAATTTATATATCTTTCGTTTAAAGTAAATCAAGATGTTATTGTTCTTGTAGTTTCATAAACTATTAAGTTCAACCTTTATCTTTACGAATTTCAGTTGGTCGCAGGCGGAGGAACAAATATTAATGATGCTCTTTTGAAAGCACTAAAGAACCTGAGAGAGACCGCCACTACAGCTGGACTTGCTAAGTTTAAAGGCAATACACCAATGATTGTGTTTTTAACAGACGGAATGCCGACCTCCGGAGAAAGAAGCACTCTGAAAATTCGCTCAAATGTTAAAAAAGATAACAACTTTGAGGTCTCGCTTTTTGCACTGGGATTCGGTGATGGTGTGAATATTGACTTCCTGACGGCCTTATCATTGGAGAACGGTGGGTTTGCTCGTAAAATTTTCACTGAAGAAGATGCAAGCAGTCAGCTCGAAGGGTTTTTTAATGAAGTAGATTCTCCATTGCTGGTCGGTGTTAAGGTTGAGTACTCGGAGGATGTAGTTGAAGATAACACGATAACGAGCAAGAGTTTTCCGACATACTTTAATGGCTCGGAGCTTGTTGTTGCTGGCAAGATAAGAACTGATGCGGCTCCACAACTGGTTGTCAAGGTGAGAAGGATTCCCATCCTGGGGGGGATGGGGGTACTTCTGGATGCAGAGAATGGAACAATTTTGTAATGAGCTCTATTGTGTAAAAAATTCTCCACAGTTGCTTTAATCCCCCCCCCTCTCCTCAAACTGGGGGACACCAATAGAATCCCTGCAGTCTGAATAGGGTTAAATGACTAGCTGCGACGCACTGGACAGTTTTTTTAAATCACTATTCCCTAAAGAGCAGACTCGCGTATACGTAACGGCAAAAATAGACAGACAGACAGACAGCGGGAAGGAGGCGGCGCGGAGAGAAAAACATACAACCATAAAAAGATACTCAGCAGTGTTAATAAAGATAAAGAAGCTAAAGTGCTGCAAGGTTCGAAACTTTAACGGAAACTAAGTTACATTTTCAAAAACTAACTTCCTTAACATCCTACAAATAAAGCGGGTTTCAGAAATATTGTCTTGATTTGAAACCATATTCACGAAACTAAAATAAATAAGTGATAAACATTAAAGAAACTTGTTGGTTTAAACATTGCGAGTAAAATGGAAAATTAAAGTAGAACAAATTGAACGGAAACGAAATGACGGTAGCCCTTTGAAAAGCTGTTTGTCTGAACAGTTTTGGCCGTCAGAATCAAACACTGCTTCCCGTTTAATAAAATTTTTTCAAAATCTGTCATTTCAGGTCAGCGGTACTGGAAACGTGGGTGAAATGCACTATCAACAAACCAATAACGTTCAAGACCTGGAGGTCAACCTGGCCGACGTCACTATCCCAGGATTCAGTGAGCGCCTTTGGGCTTATCTTACCATTAAACAGTTATTGAAGAATGCACTTATTGCCGACAGTAAAAACAAGATTCTCTTGGAAGAACAAGCGTTAGATTTATCACTCCGCTACAACTTCGTAACGCCTCTAACGGCTTTTTTAGTTGTCCAAGACAAGAGTTATACTATGGACGGCGCCGGCGGTCCTCCCATTGTATATTCGAGGGACTCCATTCCAAAAGTTAAGGTTTATAACTCAGGTAGCTTCATGAAAGGAAACTATCTTCTGTGTTTGTTGGTAACATGCACCGCTATTTCCAGTTTATACAGGTTTTACTAGACTGCTAGAGGTAAAGTGTGGTCGAGCAAATATCACTTTGCAAACTGCTCAAGGCCTCAGTCAAGTCAGAAACACGTCTATTAAAGTTATACGTTATTAAGTCTTTTTAATTTGTAACAACCACTAGTCAGTGGAAAAATAATCTACTTTACATGGTGTTAAGCCTTTAATATGGATACAATGATAAAAGGCATAGATAAGAATTATGTTGGTCAGACTGGGCGCGCGATCTCGTGCAGAATGCAAGAACATAAGAGACACACCCACAATGGACAACACCATCTCTCCGCCATCGCTGAACAC
>JAOBAT010111456.1:0-13188 GCA_026413305.1 Hydrozoanthus tunicans
GCCTGCACATGCAGCAATTAGTGCTGTACCTCAATATTGTAGGCCTGCACATGCAGCAACTAGTACTGTACCTCAATTTTATAGGCCTGCACATGCAGCAATTAGTACTGTATCTGAATATTGTAGGCCTGCTCATGCAGCAATTAGCACTGTACCTCAATATTGTTGGGCTGCACATGCAGCAATTAGGACTGTACCTCAATATTGTAGGCCAGCACATGCAGCAATTAGGACTGTATCTCAATATTGTAGGTCTGCACATGTAGCAATTAGGACTGTATCTCAATATTGTAGGCCTGCACATGTAGCAATTAGTACTTTACCTCAATATTGTAGGCCTGTACATGCAGCAATCAGTACTTTACCTCAATATTGTAGGCCTGTACATGCAGCAATTAGTACTGTACCTCAATATTGTTGGCCTGCACATGCAGCAATTAATACTGTACCTTAATATTGTGGGCCTGCGTATGAAGCAATTAGTACTGTACCTCAATAATGTAGGCCTGCACATGCAGCAATTAGTAGTGTACCTAAATATTGTAGGCCTGCACATGCAGCAATTAGTACTGTACCTCAATAATGTAGGCCTGCACATGCAGCAATTAGTACTGTACCTCAATATTTGAGGCCTGCGCATGAAGCAATTAGTACTGTACCTCAATAATGTAGGCTTGCACATGCAGCAATTAGTACTGTACCTCAATATTGTAAGCCTACACATGCAGCAATTAGTACTTCACCTCAATATTATAGGCCTGTGCATGAAGCAATTAGTAGTGTACCTCATTGTTGTAGGCCTGCACTTGCAGCAATTAGTACTGTACCTCAATACTGTAAGCCTACTGTACCTCATTATTTTAGGCCAGCATCAATTAGTACCTTGATATTTGTAGTCCTAGCTCAATACTGTTGATATGAAGCAGTTGAAGAAAGCCTCTTGTGCGATATTTTAAGCTTTTCGGGTCAATTCTTTGAAGATGAAACAGTATACATCGATTGTACATAGCTGTCCCTCTTTGAATTAGGGTTAAAGTTTGTTATTTAAATTATGAAGTTAAGGTCTTTAGAGTGAGTGATACGATTGTAATTTCTTGACTTAATTGAAAATTTATTCAACTTTTTATTACAGGCACTCCTTAGGATGGAAAAACATCTTTCAAAAGAACAAAGACTCCAGCGAGTTGAGCAAGTCTTGTTGGAGGTGCAGTATTTGCACATAATAGTACATAATATACAGTTGCATGTAACAGTATTTAAATAGAGTTTTACATCTTGTTTACAGGTACAGTCAGTTCTGTGGCTGATAACAGAACAGTAAAACATGATTCACACTAGCAGCGTAGTAATTAACAGAAGCAATGAAAGTCGTGGCCGCTCCAAAAGTAACATTAGTTTTTTGCCCTCCTGTCAAATCATTAAAGTAATGGCTACCCAAAAGTAGTCAGACATTTTGAAAGATTAACTTGTCAACAAAGAGTCAAGATATCTTTTACAGTTTAAGATCAGCCATAATAATCAACTGTATGTATAGAATTGAGGTAATTGGTAAGTTACTGTTTGTTCATCATGTTACAATACAATAGGAATGTATTTTAAAATTATTATGCATAATTGGAATGACTTTTAAATTATGTAATACAATATAACATGTCTTCTTTGTCTAAGACCACTTCAAGTCACAATCATTTTAAGGTACCAAATTAGTTTTACTTAGTCAAAAATCCCCAAAAATTTTTTAGCCTAGCGAATTGCCAAGCATTTAAGCTACCAAAATGTAAGAAACTGATTTGAAAATATTTTTTCGTTCGCGAGATGCAGTATAAAACGGTTTTTAGCATCTTCAGCCCGAAACCTCTCAACGTGTTAACGTCAAGAGTGAGTACTTCCGGCAATGGCACATGAGTGAAGACGACCGAATGCATGCGTAAAAGCTGCCTCCATCGAATAAGTCAAGTAAAACAATTACAAATCTTTCATAGTCAACGTGACAGACCATAAAAACTTGGACCCATCTCACATTACATGTGCACTCTGATTGGAAGAATTATTTCACAAGTGCGAAGACACTTTTAAATCATTTACTGATTTAGTAAACAAATAATTCCGACACGAAAATCTTTTCTTGTGTTTTTCTCGAAAGTAAACTTGGCGCATTTTGACCAACTTCGGCAAGTTTCATATTCAAAACTATTTAACCCAATGATCCCAAATTTTGCACAGAACTTGCCAAAGGTCTGATCTACAAAAACGTGTCAGCGTTTTGTTTTTTCTTACCTTGTTCTTGAGACTTCCTGCGAAAACGAGTAGCTGTGTCTGATACCTTAACCTATCTGAAAGATATGGCTAAATAGCTATCCAGAATTGAAGTAGGGGCCCCGATTGCCTGTAAAATCCAAAAGTAACGGCAGGCAATTAATAAACAAACAAGCCGCTCTAGGAGCGTTTACTTGTGTCTATTGGGGAAAATAGTGTTTAGGCTTTCGATATTTCGGAATTTTGAAAATACATACCCGAAATTTAACGACTTCTGAGTTGTTTCATGGTTAAATGCAATTGGTTTGAACTATAAAATGAACTCTCTATAGATAATTTACGTACTGATATAAATAGTTCTTCGTACAGATTCTCTCTTTGTACAAACACATCGGAATTATTTCACGGGGCCGGGGATTCGGCCAGGGTAAAGATTCGCTTGTAGGACGAGTTTGTTACTATAACAATAGCCAAGAATGTCTCCCAGATTTTGGTTCAGATTGATTGGACATCTATATGAACCCGACTGGCTGTTAAGTATGTTTTCTCGCAATGTTGCATGATTTTCCCGGTTAAAGTAGCTCTTTATTAAGCTGGGACCGCTGAAAGGACCTTAGACTGGCTCTTGAAAAACTTTCGTTTTCGTAAGAGTAAAACTTTCATTAATTTCTGAAACCGCCTATTATTTGTACTTGAAGGCAATTTTTTGAACTTGACTTCACTGTTTCCATTATCCTGAACTAACCTTTTTGTTCTCTTTTCCACTCAAGTAGTCTAAGTATTCGTTCACGGGACACAAAGCATATATGGCCATTATATACACGTACTGTGTAAATGATACAAAGCATCATGGCTTTGATCGATTTTTTCCTTAAGGCCGACGCGCGACTAAATAGCCTTGATGTTAGTGATTTACACATGATCTGATTTTAAAGTTGCTTATTCTAGCTTTTAACTGATTTTCTTAAAACTTCAAACCAATAGACCGTCAAAACTGAAGTTAGAGTTCTCAAGGTCAAATTTACAGATTTTTATCAAAAAAATTCTTGCAATTGCTAGCTTGCGGTCTGACACTGAGAAACACAAAACCTTGACATGCAACATGTATGTCACATTCAATTTTCAATTTCAAGAATTTCCGAGAAAATGAAAGCAAATACACACCACAGTAGAGCTCTGCATCTGCTACTTTTAAATTTTCGTTGACAAACTTTTTGACTCAACTTCAATTCTTCCTGGTAAAAATAACATTTATTTACATAGCAAAGAATTCTGATCATTTCGGTATGTTTTCGGCTGCATAGGTGCGAACGATTCTTCGTATTTTTATGCTTTTGTGCAAAACGCGTTGCCATTGTTTCACTGGGATTCTGCTCGGTTCTCTATCACGTCTATCACGCCCGAGGCCTGTGTTTGTGACTCACATACTTTTTGTTAGGATAAGTAATTAAATATAGATAGCGGTTCAACCTTCTCAAATATATCACAACTTCGTAGTCATTTGTCATAGTCATGGAACATTCATGTACAACCAGCAACTTATACAAGGTTAAGTATGAAACAACGACTATAATTGTTATAGTGGCCATTGGAATGAACGATGCACACTTTAAGTAGATATTTAACAATAACATTAAATAGAATATAGTTAGGCATATAAAACTTAACTTTAAGCTCGTCAAATCTTCCTTGTTGTATCTTGTAGATGGCAACTGACATCTTCGCGATATTTTTTGTCTTCGTTTTATGCACTCAAAACATTTCCTGTTAACAATTGAACATTTTGTATTTGCTTTTTTCTCTTATAAAATTTTGAGTGTCTTTGAGTTAATTTGGCATTTTTTTCGCTTGGCATTTCTAACCACGAATGGCGTATGCAATTTTTGTGTAAAACGCCCACACAAATAATGTGACAATTCACGTGACCTGTCTCTGTTCAGTAGCTCTGCCATGTAGATAGCAAAGGCAGATTAAGACTCGTGCCGGCTTTACAGCCCGCCACCGGTAATTATATGAAGTTTTTAAGTGACATGTGTTACACATACATGCTTAATGTAAATTACAGTCATTGACAGTAGGCTACATTTGTCGCATTACCCCTTATGTATATCAATCTTAAAAAAGAAAAAATATGGTGAGCCTGAGTGTTGATAGCCGTGGATAGTTGTTTCAATCTTATTGGGCCTCATCAGCACAGCACTGTTAGCAAACATGATTTATTAATCCACTGAACTCCCGTTGCAGCTTGGACTTACCAAATGTGCAGACACAGTGATTGGGATACCAGGACGGATAACTGGTATTTCTGGAGGAGAGAAGAAACGTCTTTCATTTGCTTCCGAGGTGAGCCTTGTTACTGATAGCATGCATCCGCATTTTTGAAGCGCTGTACCAAAGAACAATAACAAGTCTGAGGCCGTTGTATCAATCCTCAAAAGCTCTAGTAAACTAATAATTTTTTCTTCTATTTTTTTCCCTTCATGTCTTTTTGACATGTTGATTTATTGCACTACACTGCACTTTTAAACCTTTTAAGCAGCAGTTGATGATGTAAAAATGTCACATGGAAAAGTCTTTGAATCTGAAACTGAAGATCCGTAGTTACTCAGTGAAGAATCATTTAAGGGTCACACGATTACTTGTCAGTGAAGGTTTACTCTCAATGCAGGTGTTGAACAATCCCCCATTGCTGTTTGCGGACGAACCCACCTCAGGACTCGATGCATTTATGGCACAGAACATCATTTCCGCTCTGCAGAAGCAGGCAGCAAACGGACATACCATAATATGCACTATTCACCAGCCTTCGTCAGAGGTGTACGCCATGTTCGATAGGTAAACTATATATTTGATGACATACAGGGCCCTGGGGCCGGTTGTTCGAAACCCGATTAACTCTAATCCAGGGTTAAGTTTTAAGAGAACCTATTGGTTGCCATGGTAGCTAACCCTGGATTAAGGTTAATCGTCTTTTGAACAACATGGAGTAACTGCTGGAAACAAGAACGTGAACAAAAATTTAAACCCGAGTTAGAGCTTATTAGCCTTTAAGGTTAAAACCGGTCTTAGGGCTCTAAACACTTCTTCAGGTTTCAGAGCGTACAATGGCTGACAAAATATAAGTATTGTCTAGTCAAATTTTTGAAGAACTTTCGGTGGAAACTTCGATTTTTTAATAGCGGTGAATTTTAACTGATATTTTTTATTGAAATTTATCGGGCCAGATTGAAAACGATTGACTTTGTGTGTGAGAACAGATTTTGTGGGCCGAAGCGTCTGGCCGCAGCCAGGTTCATAACTCAAAATGTTGAATTTCACAATGGCTGAGTCACGGGCGCTAGGATAAGAACAGTATATAGTTAATGGTTCATAGTGAGGCAGCTTGTATTACAAATACTTGTGACCGTTATTTTCACCTAAATACGTTCGAACTGTCTTTTACTATTCATGAGAAATGCTATAACTAGCTTATAGTTACAATTACCGAAATGTCATTTAATGCTAGTTACTAACCGTTAGATAGGGTTGGCCAAGCCACTGAACGAATTTACTTTGAGATCTACCGACTCCGAAACAATTTGAAAATCTGCATATGTACTTACATGCACAATTTTCGCAGAATTGTCCCGTTTCTTTCAACTAGCCATTCGCAACTGTGCATTGCGACGTGATCAAAAGTAACGTCGATATCCACGACCCACAAATAGATTTTGCCTCAGCTGTTCCTTGAAAATTCTCAACTGACGCTTCTCAATGAGCCGTCACATGATTTTCGCTTAGCCGGCGGTTTTATAGTTCATCAGTTCGTGTTATGTCATTAATTCGGATTTCGCTTATAGTACTAAAGAATTTTTAGTACTATAAGCGGTTTTGCTGAATGTTGGCTTGTATATAGCTCTATACTTATTAATTATGGTTCATGCAGAGACACAAATATATATTTTTACCTGGGAGTCAAGTTTTCCTACCGTGTATCATGAAAATTTTTTGCGAATTTTGCGAATTGACCTCGATCCGCAAAAATTTATTGCTGCAGAAAAAAAACCCCGCAAAATAAAACGCCGCAAAAATTAACTACCTTCAGTCGAATTAAAAACTCTGCTTTTAATGGCTTTGTGCCACTTGGGCGTTATAAACTGGACTTAAACATAATGCGGTAGTCTGTTACGCATGCAAACAAAACATAAAAAGAATTACAAAAAATGTCAAGTGAACAGTAATTCAGTTCAGTTCTCCAACGAATATTAAAGTAGAGTGAGCTTTGACTCAACAGACCGTAAAATAAAAGTTGAGGAATATCATGTTAAGGTTTCTTCCACTTAAATAATCTGCTACTTTAACAGAGAATCGCAAAAATTAGTTCCCACCAGAAATTTCAGTCATCTCGAGCTCGAGCTGCAAAAATTTGTTCTCGCAAACCACAAAAAATTGCCAATCCGCAAAATAAAACTCCCGAAATATTTTCATGCTACACTGTATATAACTAAGAATATAAAACCTCTCTTTACGTTTGGTCGCTGATTTTTTTCGGCTCCCTCAGAATGTGGCTAAACAACGCTAAATCAAAACTCGTTCAAATTACAAAACTCTTTTCTGTCGACAGCATTTTATTGATGGCTGAAGGAAGAGTGGCGTACCTGGGACCTGCTAAAGATGCCATCCCGCACTTTGCCAGGTTTGGTTTCTATGTTTGTGGACGTTTGCATGGATATAGATAATCGGTTTTATCAACATAACACTTTAAACCAGAGGCAACTCCTTTAGTTTTACTTCTAATGAGGTACCGACAGGCTTGCAGGTTTTGTACAGGTCCTGAAACCTGGAAGTCCTGAAAAATCTAGGCCAGGAAAACGTGGAAAATTACTAAAATACTTGGAAAGTCTTGGAAAAATGCGTTTTTTTATACACTGTTATGCATCGAATAATATATCTTGCTTTTCTTCATGTTTTTTTTTGTTTTTAATACCAAAGTAAAATCGCAATTATTGACACAGATTGTATCGCTACAATCAAGGCAGTTTTGTTTACTTTGTTCTTGAAATAGTTCTTAATTTTCATGTCCTCGAATTTTGTTAACGTGGTTCTGGAAAGTCCTTGAAAAGTCCTGGAATTAGGACAAAAGTGTGCGAAGCCTGGCATGGGCTTGAGCTGAAGTCTCTAGTTAGTTTGAGTGAAGGGAGTTGAGGTGTATCAGGCGAACGCCTGTCCCCGGTTTCCGTAGTGTTAAGCGAATAATGAGTCTTTGACTCCCCCTGGACAGGACGCTAATCCATCACAGGTTAGCCCCCAGCAGAACTGGTACTCATTTATACAGCTGAGCTGACTGGAATAAAGTCACGTAAAGTGTTTTGCTCAAGACACATCACATTGGTTTGACCGGGACTCGAACTCGCGACCCTACATAGGACAAACGAGTCGAAGACATTCGTCCACAAATTTTGATGGCTTTTTAAGCACCCTGAAGTAAACACTTTCAGGTTTTATCACTTAAGTTAACGTTTAAGCCTATTTCGTGATGATAACTTATCGAAACACTTAAGCTGTTTCTCTTATTCTTAGATACGGTTACCAGTGCCCGCAGAACTTTAACCCAGCGGATTACTTTGTGATGACGCTTGCTGTTGTGCCGGGACGAGAGGAGGAGTGTAAACAAAGAGTAAAGGTGACGCAGTTGACACAAACTGTATTTACTAGAGCAAACCATTCGACTTTTGTGTGGGGGGGGGGGGGAGATTGGACGGTTTAGGAAAAAATATACCCTGCAAGCGCAACCCCTTGCAAAAAAATTCCTGCATCATAGACACACACACCTTCAACGGTCGAAAAAAATCGGAATAGTCAAAAGGTTGGCCCCTTAGAATGACGTGCAATACTATGGACTGAAGCATTATTCTCAAACGTTTGAAACTCGGTCAGTTCAACCGCTACAAAACAACTTACTGCATTACGCATTCCAACAACAATCAGGCGGTATTTCTTGAGCAGTGCCTGATTGGAACTGCCCCTTGGTCAGTTACATATCCACACAAGAACCCGACAGATTGAAAGAACCTTGTAAAAGCGCACCAACTCTTGAGGAAATTGTAGTTGAAATGCCATCTAATGAGATAGTGTTTCTTCGCAGTTAAGAATTCATAGACAAAGAACTTCTTTATTTTCTTTTGGTTTACTACTCTGCTATTGGCACAGGATTTGTACAAAGAAAGTACTTAATCAATTGTATTTGCAGGCTTTGTGTGATGGATATGCAGAAGAACAAATCGAACGAGAAAAGCCCTCAAACGGCTTGAAGCGGCAGGTAGCTAAATCTTGTTCAGTTTGTTTTTATAGAGAAACGGAAATTATTGTTGTAAAACAGGCAGTTAAGAGTTAAGAACAGTTGAGAATCAGGTAAAAAACATTGTTTAAAGTCAAATCGGTTAACTCGGTGTTGCTTTGGATGCCAGCTACCTTTGAGTTAGCCGTTTTTATTCTAAGTTAAAGTCAAGCTAAATTTTTTACTTTTTAGATTTAAACTGTTGTCATCTGTGAACTAAAAATTCTAGTAACCAAAGAAAATTTTCACGTCTAAGTATGCTTCTTAATCAAAAAAGATCGGAATGTAAATTTTGACCGAGCAGGCCTGGGAATGGTTACCTCTTGACGTAGCAGCAGTGAGTTATGTGGTTTTTGTTTAAAAATATTCATTTCTGTTAAAAAAATGTCAAAAACTTTTATTTCAAACATTTTCAAGGGAATAATTCAGTGATTAAGATTATAACAATGTGACTATTGTAGGCAGAATTACATTTTTTTTAGATAAAAAGATTGTCTGTTCTTCATGCCTCGTGCTACGTCATATGCCTACTGCTACGTCATCATTTCACGCTTCAAGTCTGAAAAGTGTAACAGGAACGGCGAGAAAAGGTTTTATTTTCGAGAATTACTATTAATAAAGAGTTCTACTTTTCATCAGGAACTTTTAAAAATAAGTTTGATAGGGACTTTGATGTTAACTCGCTTTTATGCAACGGAATTAATAGAAAAAGCGTCACATTGTTCATGTAGATTTAGCGAAGATAACTCAACAACAGGGCGACTTCTGTTTCCGTGCGCGCGTACAGCTCGAGGTCCTAAGACGTGATGTACACTTCGCGTTGTGTTCCAGGACGACGGGATATCGATTTTTCGCTTTGCGTTCGCGACATGACGTCTTCGCAGGACCTCGTGATTTGCGCGCGCACTTAAACAGAAGTCACGTTGTCGCTGCATTGTCCTTGCTAAATCTATCTTATGTTTTTGAGGCAACCCCGAGAGCTATAAAGAGCTGTGAGTTTGTTTACCCGACTGTTTTACAGCCTTACTGTTACTATACCAGAGATACCCTTGAGCGATGATGTATATTTCTTGTCGGATTAATTTTGTTCACTTCTTTAGGACTCGTTCCGAGACGACACATACGTTGTACGACCTTCGACGTAAGTTTTTAACATGTAGGGTTTAACCTACGTGCTTCTGATATAAAGTCAATCAGTAGGGCTTAATAACAAGAGATAAAAAGGTTCCACCGAAGATAATATCTCTCGGTTTAAAAATTAGCCCCCCCCCCCCCAAAAAAAAACATACCAATTGAAATTAACTTTTTCCCCGTTCTAGTTTGAGATTTGGTGCAAAGTTTCCACGCGTTGTGTCATACGTGATATGCAGTAGGTAAAGGCACGCGTGTAATAGGATGTTCGCCGAAGGACTTTTATCTTAACTTCTTGTTCAGTACGCACGTTTGCTAAAACACGGGTCTGCAAGTATTCCAATAGCTTGGGGTTTTTTAAGCTTAAAAATGCCAGGCTCTTGGTTTGACACAGGATTTTCCTTTTACAGCCCCTAAAAATACTGGACTGATGGTTTTAACCCCTAGAAAAACGGCGGTCAAACCTGTACCACACCAGTAAAGGAAGTACCCCGGATCCTAAAAAAAATTTTAAGCCTGAGTGTTAGTAGCCGTGGACAGCTGTTTCGGCCTTGTTGGAACTTGAACATCATGGCATAGCTAACAAATAGGCTCGAGTTTAATGTTGGACTGCACCCACTCGTTGCACAACGTGAAGTTTCATGTTTGTCAAACAACAGCCTGTGTAAGAGCTCTTCCTTCAACTAGATCATTTTTGTTCAGTTCTCCTGCACAGGAATGTGGGAAATTATACCGAAATATACGCACGCGTGCGTCCCATTTAAACTGTGATGAATAAGGCTTTTTGAAATATAAGGGTTCATACTTAAAGATAGGCTTAGAATATTACGAATAGCCAGCAATTTTTACAAAAAATAAGGTATTTTGTTACTAAATGTAAATTCTTTGGTTTGGGCTTTAAATAATTAGAAATTTTTTGGTTTTACCAGCAGATACATTGATAAAGTACAATTAGCCAAATGTATTTGAGTTCATATATAGTAAGTTAGTTTTTAAGTTTTAGGAGTATGATTTTTAGGATAACAAATCTAGAACCTGAGTTAACCGTAAGGCCATCAAGACATATAGTCAGGCTCTAGTCTTGCAAAGCAACAAAGACAAAAAGAAACGCAGCAAAATTAATGAAAGGACTAAAAATTACAAAGTAAGAAAAAAAAATGACGTTTCCAAATTTGCCCGTGTAGTTTCGTTCCACTTTGAGGAACATTTTTGCCTAAGTAGTAGATGCTAATTAGCCTTCCTATTAAAAGATGTCTTTTTTAGGTTTTTTAATCTGTCGGAAGCTTTTGCCAAACACGAGGTGTTGTTGAAATTTTTTGTCTGCTTTCCGTGAAAGTTAACGTGCGTTCTACTCACCCTATAGTTACAAGACGTCGTGGTGTAAGCAGTTTCAAGCTGTGTTTTGGCGAAGCTGGGTCAGCAACATGCGCGATGTCATCATAACCAGGATTCGTCTGATGCAGAACGTGGTAAGGCCAACACTCAAACTGTTTATTTTGTTTCACCTGCATTGGTTAGAAAAGCTCTTACTCCACGTATTTTTACGAAAATTTTATCAGAGAATTTATCCATCCACCCAACCATTGGTCTGTCCATTAGTTCGCCTGCGTGTAGTGTATGTAAATGAGTATACAATCGTCTTAAAGAAGGACATTGTGGAATTTGGTAGTTGTGTTTCTGGCTGGTTTCTTCTTATGAGGTTTTTGTGTTGAACTTCGCTAGTCTAAGACCTGACACTGACATGTCACGTGTTGATAAATTATCCCCAAAAGGGCTAAACTTTTCATGAAAGTTTGGAAGAGTTTCTTTTCTTTTTAGTTTCATTTTTCGTATTTTTTGCATCAACTCTTTGTTTTAAATGAAGGAGAGAGTGTTTAGTTGATAGTATGAATGGATCTATCCTTTTTTCTTCGTAATGAATTGGTTACACGGTAATACTTTGACAGCCATGTTAAACCAACGTTAATTCAAGCCTAATGACGAAATAAGCGGTATAGTTTAGACCTAAACAGTACTTAACACAGTTTTCAAACTCCCCAAACTCGTGTTTCTTTCACAGGTGATTGGCCTGATCGCTGGGCTTATCTACTTCCAACTGACGTACGATCAAAATGGTGTTCAGAACATCTCTGGTGCGCTGTTTTTCCTAGTGACCAACCTGTCCTTCGGCTCCCTCCAAGGAGTGATTTTTGTAAGTAACATTTCACTTGCTGTTTCATTCGTGCTTACACACATGTAATAACATTTTTATATTTCTAGCCGGTTTTAAGTCACTTCAAACTTTGCAAAGGCCATGCCTAAGGTGCGGTTATCATGTTGCATGCTGGGTAACCAAGCGGCAGTTCGACTAGCCGGAGAAGATGGTTTCGGAAGATGCATTTTTTACAAACTATATCAAGACATTGTCTAATTACTAATTATGCGAAAGCGTTATGCCTTAATTTTCTTACTATTGGTGTAATGCACCAATCCGACAACTCTTTGTGCTTACTTTCATTTAAGGTGTTTCCGGCGGAGCTGCCAGTCTTTTTACGAGAGCACAAGAACGGCCTGTACAGGACCGACGTGTATTACCTGAGTAAGACGCTGGCTGAGGTAAACAGACTTTGTGTGCGTAGTCAGTTTGCAGTCAGTTTTCAAACTCGTGAGTTTACAATTTTTGTTCTTTCAAACATTGAAAAACAATTTTTCTGTTGACGTGTCATTTAACTTTTCGTAAATCGTGTAAAATGAAAAAGAGATGAGAAGTGTAGGTTCTTTAACATGAAAATTATCCTATTTGGCTGAACTGAAAATATCTATCTTGCTTTTGGATTAATAACATGAAACGTTTCATGCTTTTGGAATGTTGCAGGAATGTTTAGAGCGCTTCAGTCAAAATGCGCCTTGTAAATAGATAAGATTTGGAATTATCGTCGGATTTAAGACTCTCATAATGTAGACTTGTCTTGAGGCACCCAATGCCAGTTTTGACGTTAGACAGACGTGCCCAGTCCTAACTTCTGGTTTTCGCCACCTACAGCTACCTATATTTGTGATTGGACCTTTGCTACTTATCGGAATCTCGTATTGGATGATGGGTAAGTTTTCGTGATAGCCTCGCCAGTATCGCACTGGGTGATGGGTAAACTTTCGTGATAGCCTCGCTAGTCCTGTAGTGGATGATGGGTAAGTTTTCGTGATTGCCTCGCTAGTTGCGCACTGAATGATGGGTAAGCTTTCGTGATAGCCTCGCTAGTCCTGTAGTGGGTTATGGGTAAGCTTCGTGTTATCCCCGCTACTCGCGCACTTGATAATGGTAAACTTTCGTGATAGCTTCACTAGTCCCGTACTGGATGATGGGTAAGGTTTCGTGATACTCTCGCTAGTCTCGCACTGGATGACGGGTAAGCTTTCGTGATAGCTTCGCTAGTCCCGTACTGGATGATGGGTAAGGTTTCGTGATACTCTCGCTAGTCTCGCACTGGATGACGGGTAAGCTTTCG
>JAOBAT010111478.1:0-14484 GCA_026413305.1 Hydrozoanthus tunicans
ATTGAACATGATATTTGCTCCTGAAATTCAGCATTTTTGAAAAAAAGTGGTGGGTGGCGGCACATAATACCCCACCCACTAAATTGGGTTCCTAGGAAGTACCATTGTTTTGACCTTTTCCCTTATTCCAGACGATCTACGGGTTTCAATTGAGCCCTGACCAGTGCAAAATTTGTCTCATTAGAGAAAGAGGCGTTTCGTACGCCTAACCCATTATACATTTAACCCCATTCAAAGTTACTTAGACAAATGGAAACACCGAAGTCTTTAACTTGAAATTTGCAAAGAAAAAAAAAGTTGTTGAGTATTTAGGCCAAGTAAACTATGATTGGTTTGCTCCCCGCCCGACCTTTGAAATATAGCGCCCAACTCGATTTTTTATCATTATCAGTTCATAGTTTTTCTTTTAAATGTCTTAGTTCTGTTTCATGACTGCAAGACTGCTCTTGGTAGAAGTCTGAATTTAATAGTTCGAAAACTGACAAAATCCTATAAAACTTAAGCAATAAACAATAGTAACTTCCGCTGTTTTTCCATCTATGCCCATGATCTTCGTCCTTGCCTTATAAAAATTATTGTGAGCTTTAGGTACCTGAAATGAGAATCATCTTCCTTACGGAAAAAAGTTGGCCCGTCTTTCGTCGCTCTTCGCCCTCGTAATTAAGCCGGGAAACTGAGAGTACGGAAAGAGCGGGATGTATACGGGATACCAAATTTAAAGGCCAAGGGGTGAGTATTTTGCAACATCGGGATACGGAGAAACGTAAGAAATGGCGTCACGGAGCTGTGTACAGGACGCAGGGTATCGGGGTACGCGAGTCGGGCTCTGCCCATGCCCACCCCTCCCCCACCCTACCAAGTGAACGGTGTTCGACGTGTACGCCAACCAGTCTTATACGAAGTAGTCAGGTCAGTCCTTCGATTAACGTCAACGAGATACCGAGTAAATATTGAAGAACGGTCTGGTTGCATTCTTCGCAATAAAACATAAAATGAATCTTCGTGTTTTCTTTCAAGACTTCAACCCAAGGTGAGACTTTTGTTAATATGTGTCTGTTTGCGAAAAGAACTAACTTGCATGTGTCTCTGTGTCTCTTTTTGCCTTGTAGTAAGTTTCTACTGTTCTTTATGCTGTTCGTATTCTCGTTTATACTGGCATTACGATTGGATGGAACCATTCAGTGGAGCTTCTGGGCCGTATTTACACCGCTCTGGATATGGAAAATAGCTGTTATGGTAGGGGCTGGAAGTGGCATCTACGTATGGACAAGGCACCCAGAGTACAGGTAGCAGATTCGACGAACGAAGCATAACTATACTTACAGTATATAATAATTATCTCGAAATACTGTAGCTAGAAATTGGTTTGTAACGAACAAATCTATCAGTATAAGAATAATCCGGCGTCAACGATAAAAGACGCCATCGTGGAATTTATCAGTTATATAAGACCTGGGGAAACAAAGGTATTAGTTCTTATAAAAAGCTTTACGTTTTAAATTGATCACTATTCATCCATCGACACGAAATATACAAACTGGACCATGTCTAGATGATGCCGAAAAAGACTTTTGTTCATTAGTTGGCATAATGAGCAGTGCTTTGTTAATGAAGTTGTTAAAACCTAGATTTTCTATATTCAACAGCTAAGATTGTTTACTGGTCAGTAATCAAATAACGTCCTAATAATTTGGTTTTCTGCTTCAAATTTCTCCTCAAATTTAACAACAGCTTCCACTTACACATTTTCAAAAGTTCTCAGATATAGACTGAAGGCAGAATTTTTTTAATTAATAAAGCATTAAAAAGAAAGAAAAAATATTGTTTTTTTTTTGCAGAAACTAAGATTTTTTAAAATTATATAATGGTTTATAGCCAGTTCTTAGCTTTAGATGTTACCAAAGAAAAGTATTTATATTTTCAAAACATAAACAACAACTTGAGTTTCTTTACAGACATTTTTCAACAGCATCGTCTGCTTTTGTCAGTGCTTTAATAATGAATTTAGTTATGGCGGTGTATATATAGGAAAAATAATAACAATTGTGATTGATAATAAGACAACAGAATTGTGTTAAATACAAATATAGCTGCACATTACAGCGTAACTTTGGTACTTGAACATTGGATGGCTTGTTCCAAAGAAAAAGAAGTACTAATCTTTGATTTACAAATCATAGTATTGTAAGTTGACACCTGATCAACTAAACTTCAAAACATTGTTCATTGTAGACTGAACAACATGTTTGTGAGCTATAAAGTGTTTGTAAACATGTGAGGCATACCAAAACATGTCTGTAGAGAAACTCAAAGTTATCATTATTATTTCAAAAATATTAAGTCTGCTACTCAATTGTCCAAAAATATTGACAATAATATGTTTATAGATATGTATAGAGGACATTACTCGGTGGTGAGAAGATATGAAGTTTATCTTCAAGTGGAAAAAAGAGACTTCACGAGTGAGTGAGTGAAATCTTTTTTCCATGAGGAAATAACCTTCATATCATTTGTTAGCAGCAATGCTCTGTTTTTTTTATTATGTAGATATAAAAAGTTGTTGGCACTAAAGTGTGTGGGAAAAACAAAGAAAAAGACATCATCAATATCTTCATAAGTGAGGATAATAATTATGAAAAATATGTCACTCGATCATATCCCACATGTAGGTTTGTTTGAAATCTATGAGTGGCACATGATTTACAGTTAAACACTCATATATCTATATATAATAAATAATATGTATTTTCTATCAATATTATTATAGTTATTTATTGATTGTGTACACACTGATGTGATTTCATTTATATTGTGCCTTTTAGGATTGAAGGGGATAGCCATGTTGATTTTAAGGCAATGATTATCTGTTTGGCTCTGCATTTGTTGTTGCTGTTGTTTGAGATCCTGTTGTGTATCAATTTAAGTGGTAAACATTATCCGTGGCGACTTATGTTTATGCCATTATATGTTCTATCCTGCCTGTCAGTCATTGCCTGTGTGTGGGGTTTCAGACATGACAGATCTGTTGAGGTAAACACTTTATATGAATATTTAAGGATCTATAAAACTTGTAGACAGCAAAGGTCAGATATTATCATGTAGCTGGTAAACTAATGCAAGGTTCTACATTGGTGTACATATAGTCCAATTAGTGATTTCATGATTCACTGACAGAAATAAATTGTGTGGATATTACACCTTTTATTAATCTGGTTCATTAGTTCTTAAACTAGTTCTAATTTCTCAATCAACCCCTTTGTCAATAAAGTACTTCCCATACATACATGGCCAAATCATTAAAAAAGCACTTGGTCTGTAGTTACAAAAATAAAAAAGAAGTCCTTATGGACAGGTGTAATTATGCTGTGCATCCTGTTAATGAAAACCTACCATGCTTTAACAGCTTCTACAGAGTTTGTGAAAGAAAATTAAAAAATTGTATTTTACTGTTATATAAATGTTCAATGATATTTATCAGGTGGAGTTTAGTTAAGTAATTAGTAATTCTTGTTTGTCCACAGCTAGAAACTGTGTTTTCAGTTAACATTCTTCAATTTATTTTCTTGTCATTGCGATTGGATGGAGTTGTTCAATGGTCTTGGGTGGTAAGTTGCCATTGACTGTTTCAGCAATTTAAATTTAAAAATAATTGAATCACATCCATTAGTATTACAGACTGTGTAAATAATATACAAAACAAAATTTTTACAGTTACTACTATGACTACTACAATAACAATAACCACTATGATTAGAAGTACAATGAATTCACTGTTTACAATGACTACTACAATCATGGTGACTACTACAACTGCGATGACTACTGTGAATACGATTACAATTACGACTACGACTACGACTTCAACTATGTTTGCAATGACGACTGTGATTATGACTTCAACCTCAACTGCATGCTATTATTCTTGTTAATACTTTGATGCTGTTCCTTTTGTACTGAATCAGATTCAAAATTTTTTCTATACTTGATCTGTAATTTTGTTGTGTATGTTATTTAAAAAGTAATCACACAACTTTTCTTAATTAATTTTGAAATGATTTTCACACCTGTGTTTTTCAAAAAGCTCAAATTGCATTCGCCTCATGGACTCATGCAGTTTTGATACTTTTTGAAAACCCACTCTAGCAAATTATTTCCAATGTGAACATGAAAAGTTGTGTGATTACCAATACTAAGTTTTGCTTTAAAGAGACAACCATATATTATAAGTAAACGCGTTCTTTCAATTTGTATTTTTAAAACTGTTGTGTTTGATCTTAATTGTATCTAAATTGATTAATTTATTAATTAATTGGATTAGTAGATTTGGAAGAAAAATAATTTTTGTGACATTTGCTCTTGGATCTGGTTTAATTTTTGGAGTTCCTTTGCCATGTATTGCCAAGCAAGATATTAAAATTAATTATTATTTTATCTTTACTGTTTGGTAACTTCAGGTTGTGTTTGTACCAATGTGGATCATCATGTCCTTACTGTGTCTCCTGGTTCTATATTATGTCATATGGTCGATTATCTTTGCTCGCACTGCAGCAAACCTTCCAGCGCAGCGACGAGGACACGTCATGGTGGCCATTGCATCAGTTCTTCTTGTCATTCCACTTCTTACTTTTCAGGTAAAAAATTCTTCAACTTCATACAGTAGAACCTTCAGTATAACCATTATTCCAGTTTTAAGATCAACGATCATTTGGCCATCAAAAGTTAAAGCCGCTGTAATATGTATAGAACCCTATGCCTGGTCTAACAATGTTTTGATTTTGATCATGGGATTGTTGTTATATCTGGTTATATCTGGTTATGTCAATAATATCAACAGCACAAACCACAGGATATGCTAAGAATTATAACATTAGTCAAGTTCAAGCCACAGAGTTTTAGGGTTTTTGGTAATGAACACCTGATATGAGCTCTGTGTATACTATTTGTAACAAATTTTAAATGACATTTAATAATACTCTGGATGTTGCACTAGTCTTGTAATTTGTTTGATGATAATTGTTTCAAACTTATTTCTGTAGGTAACATGTAGTTTAAATGCCATTAACAGCTTTATCCCACTATAATTATATGTTTTTAGAAATCCCGATTTAACAATTACCGGTATGATCTTAACATTCCCTTGGCATAGTGTTCAACCAGAGTTCCACTGTAAAGCTCAGATTGAATTGATTTATCATCTGGATTGTTATAATAATAATTATATAATTGCTTTTATTTCTAACTTTGTTTTTATTTTTTGGTACAGATAGTTTTGAGTAACCGTTTAGATGGTCTTACAAAAGACATGTTCATTGGAATAGTAGCTCCCCTTCAGATCTCTCTTCTTAGTCTTTTGGCGACTTCTTTCTATTACAAAGGTGGAAACCATTGTAAGTAAAATAATTTTGAATCCTTTAATTATGTCTCTATGACAGTAACATAATTATTAAAGCAGAATGTACATTTTTGGTGCTTTTTCTCAGTACATTTTAGTTAGTTTCAGTCAGACTTTGAAATTATATTGATTTGTATTTCTGGTGTACAGTGAAACCTTGTATATATCGTGATCAATGAAATGATAAAAAGGTGTTAAAAGTAAAAAATTAGGCAAAATGCCATTTTTCCTTCTGGAAGAAAAGAAAAGACCATGCCCATGCCCTCTCCCTTTAGGTGCAACTTACTGAAGTATGAAATTTGCGTGTGTGCATGTGTGTTGGGGGGGGGGGGGGCTCCCTTGAAAAGTGAGTAGGGGTACTCCACAGACCTTTAAAGGTTATAAATGAGACCCCTGCAAAACTTTTAGCATCTCCAGGTGACTCCAAACTTTTTGGGACAAATATATGGCAATCAGTGCAAATTTATACCAAGAAACATGGCTGATTAAAATGTGGTTGTACCTTTTAGGGTCTTTTTCAAATCTGTTCGTTGGGTGAGCACCCCGACCCACTTTTCAAGGGAGTTCCCCCCCCCCCCCATCCCTTGGGAGTTTGCTTCTTCCCTTGGCTATTTGAACTGTAAGATTCTTAAATCTACACTCTGCATACAAGTTATTTAGTAAATTCAAGTTGTTGCCAAAAGAATTAAACTTATGTTTCAAGCATTTGTTTTTATTTTAACCTGAGATGTATTTTCAAAATTGTTTTTTTTTTCAAAAGAAAAACATAGGTACAAGTTCAAACCAACATTTTTCCCTTTTAATTATTTCCTAATTGCAAGTTTGATTGTTCAGTGGCACATGTTCAACTGCCTTTTAATTAAAATGTACTAATAAATCACAGTTATACTGAAAATTTAATTGTTGCAAACCCATTTACTTTTTTCCCACTGCACCTCAGAAAGTGCTTCAGTTGCCCCAAAAAGCAACACAAATTTAAGCAGTTATGATCATTAAACAACAGAATGTAGAATGATCGATTTTATTCCACAAACTATATTTAATTACATAAATATGTTTTTTCTTTTTAAAATTCAGTTGGCATTCAAGTAATGTGACTGGAGCATGGGCTACCTGTGCATGAACAAGGAGAAAGAATAGTTAGGCCATTGGATACTAACATAAACATTTTGTCACAAATTAAAACTTAGTGAATAAACCTTAAAAAGCACAACTATTTCCATAACTCTTCTAAAATATAACTTTTCAGTTTTGGTTTTCTTTATTTTTGATTTTTTGACATTTTAATCCTTCAGCCCCTCCAAGTTAACATTTTTTTTGCAAACAAAGTTTGATTCATATCAAACTGAACTAACTGAGTCACCAAGCAGGCATTCTCCGTACACTGTTCAAAATAATTCATCCCCACCTGGGAGAATGTAACCTAAACTATATAGTTTGGGCTGAATGGCTCACACAAATCACTTTCTGTGTTTGTTTTTTCATATTAACACTGCTTAATTACAAATTATATATTTTTTTCTCTTATCCTTAGGGTGGTTTGGAATTAGAAAAGACTTTTGTGAGTTTTTGCTTGGAAGCGTTCCCTGTCTTCAAGAGTATGGTAATATCTCATACAAGTTACCAGAAAGCATTCTCCATCCTCCTCCCCTGGAAGAGATACCTGCTGAGCCACAGAGGAGGGCAGTTGTTGTTGACTACATGTCCAAGAACACAGTTCCTGTCCTGTTGATTGAGACACCCGACTGATAAAGAGTTGCCAAAGCAGCTGTTCTCTTAATTCACAAGTTCATTCAGCCCTGCAGACTGAAAGAGCTGTTACAAACTGACAGAAGTTAAAGTCAAATCCTGTCTGTGCATGATGAGCAAGTCACCCCAAAGGCAACTGGTTTACTTAAAAAAAGTGGACTAACGTCAGACAAAAGTGCTTATTGTAAAGCTCCTTGATTTATTAACTTCAACCTGTTCCCAGTTTTTGACTAGAATATGCTTATAAGCAGCTACTGTTACACTGGGAAAGCAGTGTTTACTGATTTGAAGAATTACAATAATATACATGATAGCTTTACATCACGAAATATTCTTCAAGACATTGTTGTTTCATTAATTTGCAGATAAATTTCTTGTTCCATTTTGCCACAAGTAAACCCTAATTCCCAATTTGCATTCATTGCCAATATTTGGGAAACTAAATTCTTTTGTGCTTGGTATTGACTATCAAAGGTGTCAAAAGCAATCTCTTCTAACAGCTTTATTAACCTTGATACAACTTTTAAAGTGCATATGAAGTGAAAATTTTTATTTCTTCAGTGGATAGACCTTGCTAAATGAGAAATAGCAGTGAAAAAATTTTGCCAGAACCTTTCCTGTTTCTTGAGATACTAACATTTAAAATTTTCATCTGATGTCGTCACAAGTGGTTCCGATAAATTTGCATTTTTTTTAAATCTGCTACCAATCTGTAACATTGGGACGAGTTTGAGCCAAAGCTGGGCTGTTGACGTATCTCGAGGTAGATTGATCATTAGTCCAAAGACTACGGTTTGGTGGTAGATTTTTAAAAAATAGAAAGTTGTCGATCACCAGTGGAAAATTTTACATGTTAATTTCTCAAGAACCAGGAAAGATTTTGGTAAAAACTTTTTCACCACTATTACTCATTAAGCAAGGTCTATCCACTGAAGAAATAAAGTTTTTCACTTCATATGCACTTTAAGCCAATGCAAATAAATGTTCAAAAACAACAACTGCTGCAAGATGTGATTCTTATTGATAGGCAGACACATGTGTACATTATGCTTTACCTTGCTTCTTAATCATTTTGTATCCTTTTTCTGAACTTTAAGAAAGCCTGCAAACTGATGACCTCTTGCAACAATTTAACACATCACAACCTTCATACCCAGGCTCATTTTCACCCTGGTTACAGCTGGTCACAAGGCACACAAAATCTGTGTGGTAAGAAATGACACCAGGTGGAGTGGCAAAGCAGAAAATGTCATTGTTTCAGTTGTGTTTATGGATGGAAGAGAATGATTGTAGTCCCAGTTGGGGTACTCCAGGGCTGAAAGGGTAGGGATGACCATTGACAAAGTCCCCACTATACCCTAAAAATACCAAGCCATAAAATGTTTCCACCCTACAAAATACCTCTCAGTTTGAAATAACCCTACTAGTACCTGTTGAAAATAATTGACATTTTACCCTAAATAGCTAGCAGGTTAACGCTAACTCCCCTTACGTTCCACTGCACATGATATGTAGTAAATAAAGGCACACATGTTATAGGACTTTGTCTTAACTTCTTATCAGTACACATGTTTGCTAAAGCAAGGGAATTCAAAAGGTCTAACAGCTTCACGGTTTTTCAACCCTAAAAACATTGCTTTTGATTTAACATCGGTTTTCCTTAAACAATTTCCCCCCCCCACCAAAAAATCCTAGGGTGACTATTTTAACCCTCTAAAATATCCCCCCCTTGGGTTCAAGTGTACTACCCAAGTGTGTGTGTAGTGGTTTGAAGGTAAAAAAAAAATTCATTTCATTCAGCATTCCAGTATAGGTTGCTGTTTGGTTTGCAGTAAAATAAGTGATCCTGATCACTGAAAAAACATCTTTAAACCCCACAGTATTACTTTTCAATCCTTTATTTCTCAAACAAATGCTGGTAAAATCTGATAAAACATTTTCCATCCATGACCCTTCAGGAGAACCATCAAACGATTATTTTTTTTAAAATGGATTTCTAAAAACAATAAATTGTATTGGTTTTAAATTCAAGCAGCTCCTTGAATCTGGCAGATTTAAGGCTTTTTTGTATACACAATCGAAACTTTGAAACAATTTAGGAGAATGCAATGGTTTAATTATTATAAAATAAACCTCTCACAAGACTGTCATAATTAGGGAATTTTGGCCGATTCAAAAAACCACAAGGTGTTAATTAAATGTATTATTTCTCACAATGACAAAGTTGCTCTCATTTTTAACCGTCACTGGTGGAATCATTTTGACAGAGTGACATGTGATCAGCCCGACCAGGGTCCTTTCAGGAGGTGAATTGAGCCTGGGTATGAGGTTACAATTAACACCCTACATATAATCCTCAAACTAAAATAATATTCTAATAATTATTAGTAAATGAGTTTGAGAGCATACACGGCAACAAATGACATCGGTTTCATACTTTTACTCTCCCAGGAATGTCCCATAGTTCACAGATAAATTATAATTTACTATGATAACAATTGAACACAGTGCCTTGATAAGTACATATTTTCTTTTTTATAGAAAAGAATGCTTTTAAAAAATATTATTAACTGGTGAACATCGCTCCCTGTATGCAAGGATCTAAAACTAAAAACTTATTTTTGTAACAAAACTGGGAAAAGGGTCTTTCTAGTGTACCGAACTGTACTACAGCTGGTTAGTTTTCCTGGCTGCTAGACTAAAATACAGACTGCAAAATGTACCAAGAACTAAAAACATTCTGCATTAGTATTTCATTTGCACATTAATTTTAAAAAACTTCAAAACAACTGAAATTATTCATAACACAAACCCATGTGCTATACTCTAGAAGCTGCTGTCAATACCAGCACATCATTGTGGCTCTACTGTAACCCAGTTCCCTTCCACACTGGATCGAGTACAGACAGTTACTGGCAGTTCAATGAGCTACATATATGACATCACATTGTTAATGTGCAGGTGGTCAGTCGCAGTTTCTTTGGCATGTTCTTTTGTTACTAGCTGGTGATCTCTTGTATCCTATAAATGTCATGGCTTTCCACTTCACTGTAATAGTTTGTGATCATTATACAGTTTTATCTCCAAGTGAGCTCTTCCTTATTCTATTGGTTTCATGCTTTCTCACATAGAACTGCAGATGGGGCTGGAACTTCTTCACACACCATGAAATCCTCCTGTTGGGAACATTGGAGAGGAAATTTGTTTAGAAGATGCAAGCTTCTGTCATCCAAGATTATTTGCATTGTTTTAACTGCCACACAACAATCCACACTAAGTGTTCTCTTTTTGTCGTATTAAAATCATCATTGAATAGATAAAATAATAATTAATATTTTTGATACTATGTAAGGGGAATTCCTAGTAAATAACTGTTGGCCTTGGGCAGGTATGGATAAAAATTATATCCTTATACCATAAGTTAGAGTTTTATGGCTAAAACACAGTTTTATTTCAACTGAACTTTATATGTAACAGTAGTTTCATGTTCCAGGGTGTTCATCAGACTTTGAGAGTGTGCTGTTTCATACAACGTGGTAATCATTAGCTCTGAGTAACTATGTAGTTTCTCACATAGTGATCATCTGCCTCTCTGAGCCTACAGTTTCTCGTGTGGTAGTGATCATCTAAATCATTCTACAGTTACATGCTTGTAGTGATTATCAGACCTTCAAATCTACAGGTTCATTCTTATGTGGTCATCACTGCTGAAGTATACATTTACATGCTCTGCATAAGCATCAGACATAGAGTCTATCATTCTATAAAATTACACTGAACTAACTCTGCCAAAAAAATCCATTTTGCAGTTAAAAAGATTGAATATTTTCCACATTTTAAAGTTGATTCTGGAGCCCTGCTATATTTCAGTCTTAGGTAACCAAACTTTTGAATTTCCAGGGAAGTATGTCCCAAGACACCCTAGAATCTAATGCCTTTGACACTCATCCAAATGGTTGTCTCCTCATTCAATCACACCTTCCCATAAAAAAACCTGACTACAGGCCTACAGTATTGACATATTCATGAGCAAAACGAAAAAAATGTGCAGTCGTATTTATTCCTTTATAAAACACTTTTTATCTGCATTCTAGATCCATAAATTCCTTAGAAAAAAGAAAATTTTATATTCTATACCAATTTTGATATTCTAATCTGCTGTTTAAAAATTGTTAAAATTATATATTATATTGATAAAAACTTTTTTGTAGTACTGTACCTTATCATATATAACTTTGATTATGAGTGAGCAACTGGGGCACTGGGCTACCTCCTCTCCATCCTCAAGTTGTTCCTAAAAGTAAGAAAAATGATGTTGTTCAACATGATTGTAAAATGAGAAGTTTTCAATATTGATTCCCCAATGGGTCATATATAATTTTATTGGGTTTTGAAACTAAAACTTTTGTAAGATAAACTCTGTCTTCATTCTAGAATTGTTGATTATTCAGTCGAACTGCCTGGTCTTGTTACAATAAAATCATCATTACAACCACAACTTCTTAAGAGGCATTTAAAAACAATCGTTTCAATCATTTTAATTTCAATGTCTCACTTTATCATCATAACATGCAAATTTTGACTTTAAGAACCTTGCATCCTTATTCCAATAAGATACTGACCCCGACACTTCAGATAAAAAGAAATTCACAAATTTTCTAAAATACATTGGCATAAATTACATCGTCATTCAAACAGGAAAAGTTTAAGCTAATTTGTTTAAGATAATTTGTGAACTGCAAATATTAACAACAATACTTCAACTCAGTGTTTATGATAAAAGTTTTTCATTTCACAGAACCTTTTCAACCTCAACTACAATTACTCTTGTTAATACTTCAATGCTGGTTCCTTTTGTACTGACTAGAAACTCTTTCTTTTTATACTTGCCCTGTAATTTTGTTGTGATATCAATTCTCACATAACTTTTCTCATTCAGTTTTGAAATAATTTGCATTTGCATGTTTTTCAAAAAGCTCAAACTAATTGCATTTGCAACATGGCCAATTTTGATACCTTTTGAAAAGGGGTTGATGATCACAGATGGACAGGTTGCTGACCAAGCGTTTGAAATGTGTTTTTCTGTGTCATCAAGGGACTTCAGATCACTCAAATAAATTAAGGTGATGGGGGAATTTATTGGGCATTGTAGAAATGGAAGTTTGGTTTGGATATTTTGCAATAAGGGACCACAAGGAAAGAATTTGTGAGGGGCACTCATGGCTCGGTGTGTCAGAGAGTGCAGCCTCTCTTCTTTCTTTACTTTTACTCCAGGGGGCAAAACACAATCACCAAAAAATCACCTTTCATGACCTCCATGCACTCAAACTGCATACACCACACAAGTACAACATTATCTCAAGATAAGTGTAGTTTATTTTCAACAAGTTGCTCTAGGAGCATTTACTCGTGCCTTTCAGATCACTGACACACAAACAACCATGGGTTTTCTCTCGTCTTTATCATACGATGTTGACCACTCAGGGTCTCAATGCAAACTTACTTATAATGATACTGTTTTAGGGTATATAGTAATCAGGTCTATCAATAGATATAATGGATCTACTATTATATGTGTATACAGTCATTCCCATAATGCATTGCATAACTAGTTCTTAATACACTATAGTGCCTATTGGGGAAAATGATGTTTAGGCCTTCAAAATTACGGATTTTTGAAAATATATACCCAAAATTAAATGATTTCCAAATTGTTTTAGTTAATCAAAATACTTACAGATGGTAACGTGTTTCATGGTTAAATTCAATTGTTTTTTTCTGCTCAGTTCATTTCGTAGGGACGCTACAACCTGGGTTTTTAGGATGGGAATACCAGGGGAATTTATCCAGGTTTATGGGGACTGGGTTTTAGAAGCTTATAAATCGAACTTAGAGTTCTCTGTGTCATGTAAATTGCAAGTTGCTCTTAAGATGCACACATCTCTCCTTTGTTTGGAGGGTTTGAAGGGTTGAGAAGTTTATAACCGAGTTGTTTGTTTTCCTGTTTTTTTTTCCTTTTTGTGTTGGTTTAAACTTCTCATTGTACCAAACAAAAGAGTGCAGTGTCTTTATTTATTTTAGTTTGTTTATTTAGCCGTTTTAGCCTTTAGGTCTTATTTTCGGTAGAATTTATTCATTATAGATCTTATACTACAGCAAAAGCTTAAAAGAATGTGCTGAGAAGATCGTGAAAGGTCATTTTGGCCACATTACAAGAAACTTGATTTTGAAGCACGCTTAAAAAGAATTAGAATTTTGAAAGGCTTACAAGCACAAGTTCTACCAAAATACTTCGTCACACAAATTTATGATAACAATCTACATAACAAACCTTCGTTATTTGAAATTGGTCTCCACAAGGGCAAGGATAGAAATACGTTTCAGATTCTTCGTCATATTCAAAGTCTTCGATTTCGACTTCGTCGTGAAATACAGACATTCCCCTCGCATGTACTTTTTACCACACTTCAGTCCCATAGCACAACAAAAAGTGACTACTTAGTGTAAGACACCATGAATTTTCCCCCAAATATTAAGCTACAGGTAGCCCAAGCTAGCTCGATGTTAGTTGATCGTATACATATACATTACATATAACGGATAAACAAACTTTCAAGATTAATACACTTCTGTTTCGTGCTAATGTAACAAGTAAATTATTTCATACCTCATAGCTGGCCTCAAAAACTAGATCTGAATGTAAAATAAATGCAGTTGCAACTCAAAGAAAAACTGCTTCCACGGTACAGATAACAACTAGCACAACTAGGGAAGCAGAAGAGGCACAGACCGACACTATTCTGTTCCCTGCCAGCAAAGACGGGAACGCGATGAATTTCGTGTGCATTCCAGTAACCACAGACGTCAAGAATCACAGCTAGCGATCGGGCTAACGCTGAACAAAGCACATAGTCATAGAGCCAGAGGAGCAGGTACTGTATCTCTCACCAATACTGAGGACGGTTAGGTGTCGAGACTGGAAGAGTACAGTTCCCGGCAGGCTTTTTGACAAAAAACCGACCTTGGAAGGCAAACAAATTCCATTTTCTAGGCCGAAAAATTACACTTTTGGAGGAATGTAAAATATTGCCGCAGATATAACGCTAACATGAAGTAATCAGCCTGTTGAGTTTTGGCGAGATTTTTCTCTTGCCAGCTACTGTCTCGATTTCATTTCAAAGCTCCAAAATTATATTTAAAGGAAAAAGATATTTTTGAGATGGAAGCAATGCCCAAGTGCAGATACTTCACAAGGACATACAGGAGAAAAAAATTCAACATGAATAACAGCTAAAATAAGTGAAAGAAAAAAACTGAAAAAGCAACAGTCAATGCTTGGTGGG
>JAOBAT010111489.1:0-14481 GCA_026413305.1 Hydrozoanthus tunicans
TTCTATTTTCTATTCGTACGGAAGTTTCAGATATAGTATCCCGACTTCTATTTTCTATTCGTACGGAAGTTTCGGCTGTTTGCCTTTTTCTGCAAAATGCAATACAGATATATTTATCTTCACTAAATTCTGCTTCAAATCCGATTTCTCAAGTGCGGAGATTTTGTCGCTGTACTGAGTGTGCTGAAAGATAACGAGAGCTCATTATTATAACTTCGGACGCTATACTGAATCGCTTGATCACTGTTCATTTTGGCGAAGAAACCTTTCCTTGTTTGGCTTGCAGTTTTATTACCATTCGGCAGTTTGAACAAGACTCTACTGGTTTTTTTAAAATCAAAATATAACTTTTACGTTATTTGATCCAAGATCGGTCTCAAACCACTGGATTCTCACAAGTTGAAGTGCTTTGAAGCTGATATTTTAAACTAACTGTTTGGGATTAAGCGAAAGAGCAATTTAGAGCTTTTGCGTTTTCCTTCCCACGGCTTGAAACTTTTCAAAAAGTGAGTCGAGGTAAGAAGTTGCTTTGATTGGCATTTGTAATTAGTCGGACTGGAACCGCACCAATCACGAGCCCCGTTCGCTGGCGAACGGTCGGTTTCCAAACTTCAAAGGCATTTCTGGAAGCGTTTCCTTCTCCCCCCTCCCCCACCCCCTCCTTTTCGTTCATCTCACTAAAACTCAACGGAAACGCTTGCTACGCAAGCAAACTATGCAGCAAACGCTGATAGTCTGCATCTGGAATTCGTAAATGTTGTAGAGGCTAAAACACCAGTACTTGTTTTAAGGTAGGTTTCCAGTTGGTATATAAGGTGATGTACAGTTCGTTTTTTTCTTTTGATGTCGTTTTAGTTTGTGGTCAAAGCTCATCAAAATATATGGGCGCGTTTGTCAAAAACAGCTTGTTGAAAACTCCTTATTTTACCTGTGTTCTTCTAGTGAAACGACGTCAAAACGTCATATTTTCAACTTTCTTCGATTTCTGCAAAAGTGCTACGCAGATGAATCTTTCAATCTATTTTTCGGAAACAACTCATAGTACGGCTTATTTGGACAAAATATAAAGAAATCCGAAATTTCACGACGTGCGTTGGTTTCTCGGTCATTACAGAGATTGGCCCTTAAGCATTGAGAAAGTGCTCCCATCACTATGGTTTGAGTTTGACGATGACATCGACGCTTTCTATATAAATGTACTCCGAATTCATTAAGAAGATCGATTTGAAGACCTCTGTATCTGTGTTTCTGTGTTTTTATATTATTCGCCATTGTGAATACAAGCAGCCCGTCACGACAAGAGTTCACTCGCTCGCAGCGAAAACAGCAAAACGCTAACAAGTTCCACCATAAGACTAAGAAGGATGTTTTTGAAGATTTTCTATTGTTCACCGTGAGTATTGAAACAAAACTAAAGAAGATGCCGACAGTAAAATGAGATGCTTTCTTTTTGCAAGTCTGTCACGGTGACACCATTAACAGTGTTTGATTCAAAGCAGGATTTGAACTGGTTTTAATTATACGAATATTTTTGTTCTGCTTCTGATCCAGCTGTTAGAAACATTGACTGTGCCCGAGGGCATCAACGGATGCAATGGGGCGTCTTTGTCTTAGGTCAAGCGAAAGCAGGGAATTGTGGGTAACAATGTCAACTTCAAATAAAATGCAAGACTTCCTTTTACTCTTATTGTTAGCGCCTTTCCTGTGACGGGACAAGCTGTTCTTCCTTTAATATGTAATGGCAACTGTGGTGTTACAACAGTCGGCAAAAATTGACTTCTACTCATAATTGACCTATGGCTGTCAGAGACTTAACTTGCATTGTCCACTTTTTCTCCAAACTCGGTTTTAAATAAATGAAAACTTCTTCGACAATCACAAATTGATTGGACCATGCTCGTTAAAGTGACCACTGGTTTTGTTCGTCTTTGAGGTAAATTCGGTAAGTCTATTTTAGTTCTAGGGTTTGAAAGGCGATAGCTTTCTATAAACCTGTAAATTTTGAGTATTGAAACGTGGAAGGAAAAAGTTAAAATTTTGCATCAAAACCCGATTTTTGAGGGTTAAAGTTTTGGATGAAAAGCGTGTTTCTTACTAACCAATGACAATTGTTTCTTCAGCGGCCGGAGCCTTCCCTGATGACTTATTGTGGCGAATTGGAGGTTGCTTTGATGTATCGCCCTCCTGAAGCCATTAAAGACAGGAAAAAGAAGAAGAAAACAAAAGGAGAACTTCACGTTCGCCTCATAGCAGCAAAAAATCTCCCAGCGAAAGATTCAAATGGCTTCTCGGATCCTTTCTGCAAGAGGTAAGTTAGATAATTCGTGTGTATAATTATCTGAAAAGCTTTCATTTAACTTCGTTTTTGATGAAATTCTGTTTTTCTTTGTCCTTCTAAAAGAACGAGATAGGACACTCAAGCTCATAAATTCAACCTTTTTTTCTGAAGTGTCCATAAGGACACAAACTGGTGAGCGGTGGCCATTTCAAGAACTGCACAATTATGCTGTCATATATAACAGTAATTCAGACCTGTTGTCTGGTTACCCACTGTTATTGTCTCTGTTCTTGAATTTTTTTCATTCAAAAACTCTCTACTTTTGTACCAGAGATAAGACTGTTGTTCTTCCTTTTATGTTTCAAAGAGTTTTAGCAAAAGCTCAAATGAAATGGAAAGAGACACGTTAAGCTTCTGCTGAGAGATTACCTATATGTAAATTTGAATAATTTGAGTTTGCCGCTTGCAGCTTTTCATGATTGGGACTGCTAGGCGAGAAATTCGTCGACTTTTCCGTTCACTGTTTAGTATGTTTTGAGAAATAAACCAAATGAACATTTTGTACTATTTTACTCTTTTCGAACGCTGGTGTTAGGAATAGAAACCGTGAAAGACTTGAACAAAAGGACGCTCGGGCAGATGGTTGTTTTACTCTTTGTACAAAGAACACCGACATGGAAATTGGAAAATAAAGAACTCACCTGCTAACTTCAATTGCTGTTCTGCAAAACTCCGTATTCAAATAAACAAGCAACATGCTAACGTTTGAACCAGTTAATGAAACCCTATAAAGTGACCATTCATTTTGCTTGTCGTGAAGATTAGAAACGATTATAATTTTATTCATACTAACTTTTAAGATTGATTGGTGTTTTTCACTATAATTTTTAAACCAGTTATGAAACCCTATAAAGCGAGCATTCATTTTGCGTGTCTAGAAGAGTAGAAATGATTGGTGGTATTCATTCTAACTTTTGAACCAGTTGATGAAACCCTATAAAGTGACCATTCATTTTGCTTGTCTAGAAGAGTAGAAATGATTGTTATTCCTTCTAACTTTTGAGCTAGTTGTTAAGTCATGTAAAAAGTGCTATCATTTTGGTGGTTTGAGGAGATTAGCTGATGCTGTTTCGTCTCGTAAATTAAACTGAAAGGTTTTCTGCATAGGTAACAATTTGGAAGTAAAAGGATTGCGTTATCCTATTATAGAACTTAGAGAAGCCTCTTTTTTTACGTTTTGTGTTTGCTGCACAGCTACTTTAGCTAAAACTTTTCCCGAGTCTAAATGGCTCATCGGGCCGACCCTTATCTCCGGTTTCTGTAGTGTTAAGCGGATGAGAGTCTTTCACTCCCCCTGGACAGGACACTAATCTATCGCAGGTTAGACCTCAGCAGAACTGGTACTCATTTATACAGCTGAGTCGGCTGGAACAAAGTCGGTTAAAGTGTCATGTTCAAGGACACAACACAGTGGTCTGGGGCTCGAGAGCTTGCGGCCCTAGGATTACGAGTTGAACACGCTAACCGCTCGGCCACTGCTCAGCACAGCCACTTTGGTTATACTAGGATTTATGTCTTCCAACTGTCTAGATTACCCCTTGTGGTTATTATGGATGACAAGCACCCGATTCTGTATATTATACTCCAATGTCTTTTATTTTTTTTCCAGCTATCTGCTACCCGACAAGAGTAAGAAAACCAAGCAGAAAACTCAAATAGTTAAGAAGAATTTAAACCCAGTGTGGAACTATTCGTATGTATACGACGATCTTACTCAGGAAGAGCTTCTGGATCGCGTCCTAGAGTTGACCGTCTGGGACCACGACCGGGGATCCAGTAATGACTTCTTAGGCGGCACCAGGTTAGGTCTTGGTGCTGGCGCGAAGGACTGGGACGATGCTCAAGGAGAAGAGATTGGGGCGTGGCAAGCGATGTTAGATCATCCAAACGAGTGGCACAAGACAACGATCACCCTGCGTTCCAAGATGGACAGTCGCCTTGCGTAAGACTTCATTTGATTGTCTTAGTATTTTATTTGTAGGCGGTTCTCTGTTTAGTGTAGCTGTGGACCTTATTACGTTCTTGGTCGCAATTAAAACTTCTGTCAAGTCTATATCCATATCAGCAACTCAAAATTGATAAGTCAGTATATGTTAGTAACGCCAAGCAGTTTGTTTTGATAATTTCCACGGTTTGAATTTCCTGTGCGCCGCCATTTTAAGATGTGACGCAATACGGTTGCAGTGCCCGACCCCCTCTGGCTCATTGCTATTGTATTTATTGAGAGAAGACTAGGACTGCAGCCGTAATACGTCATAATTCAAAATGGCGGCGCGCGGGAAATTTATGAAAATAAATTCCTTTGCGTTAAAGTGCCTATGAAGTGAAAATTTTTATTACTGCCTTGGATAGACCTTGCTAAATGAGGCGTAGCGATCTAGTTTTCTTTCAAAATTTTTTATGGTTCTTGAAATATAAACATTTAAAATTCTAAACTGATGACGTAATGTGGGGTTCCAACAAATTTGCGTCTTATTTAAATCTGCTGCCAATCCATATATAACCTTTGGACAAATTTGAGCCGAACCTGCAGTGGTGATCTATTTACCTTGGATACATCAGCAGCCAAAGTTTGGCTTAAATACATAAAAAAATTTTTTACCGCTATTCCTCATTTATCAAGGTCTATCCACGGAAGTAATAACATTTTTCGCTTCTAGGCACTTTAACAATACGCATAGACTTATCAATTTTAACTTGCTGATATGGAAACAGACTCATCAAAAGTCTTATTGGGACCAAGATTGTACGGCCGAGGGACCCTTTTACGGCGTTAGTTCAAATTTAAATACTTTTGACGCCGTAGAGCACATGGCATTCTTGTCTCGCATTAATACAAACATTTTTTGTTTATTCTGCCAAATGTGGTGTTGTTCGTACTGAATCAAAACCAGAATGTATTTCGTATGGCTATCTAAGCCTAGGTTTATTCAAATTAGGCCTACTAGCTTCATTCTTGGGTAAAATTTTAGAAAGAAATGCTACCCGAAACAAGGCTAGTAAAAGTACTAACCTCTGCCATTTACGAACAAAGTCTATATGTTAAGATATTTGCGTTTAACCTTTTCAGCCCCAGCCAGTTTATCAGCATCTAATTTCTCCTTACATAAATCATACAAAATAGGTTATTTTGTAATAAGAAAATGGAAGTTGATCAAACATAAAAACTACCAAAGATGAAAAGCAAAATTCTCCTAAACTGGTAACAGGAAAAGTATGAATTCTAGTTGGGAGAATTAAGCAATACATCATTTGGGGTATTTGAGGCTGAAAGCGTAACAAAAAAACAGAACCAATAAACAACACATTTTGTAATTATCACTTTCGAGCCATGAGAACCACTTGGAGTTAATGTGATAAAGATTATGTTTTTGGGCGCATTTATTAATTGGTGTAGCTAGCTTTAGTTTCAATGGTTCGCAACGCTCATAAAGGAGCGAAGCCTAAGGAATCTTGCGACATACTTTGATAGTTCGTTTAAGCCAAGTTATAGACTTGAGAGCCTTTCCACTGTAACTTAGATTAATCAAAGGACTAATTTTTTTTGCTTTATCGGCAGCCATTTTATTCTTCCTTACAAGTTTGAGGTTTAGGTAATTAAATGTCGGCAGTGACTCTTTATACCAAGTCTTACAGAGGCACCATGAAGCTAGTTCGGGCCTGAATTAATACGAGATAAACAGACGTTCAGTAAAGTTTTTTGCACATGGCCTAGTTGTAGTCGGGACCTGATTTAGTACGAGACAGATAGACACTGGGCTGAGATTCTTCGTATTACGCCCAACAAGTCGGGCGCCTTAATTAATTCGAGCAGAGTGCTTTACGTAAACCCTAAGAATAGAGTTCAGCTAAGCTTTTGTGTTTGTAATATTACTAATATGGCTGTGTTAGGTTCCGGGTTGCTAAGCAGTTTCCTGTGGTATGGTGCGTGATACGGGTTTCTGCATGTCAATATCATTTAAGTCAAGCCTGTATGGCTTTTTACTTATGCACGAGTTCTAGCTACAGAGCATGTTGTATCTACTCGCGTTATTGTTAGCCGGGTTAAAGTATTTATACGTTCTACGTAGTATTATTTTTGTAAGTACTATATATCTTTTTGTATAAGTATTGTAAGTTGCCTGAGCTGCTTTTGGACTGATTTGATAACTTAAGTAATAACGACAAATTTACCACATAGGGGGACACTTAGGGAAACATTGACCAGCTATCTTGTAGCTATAAAACATAATACGAACAGTGGCCCAATTAGAATAAGTTGTATAAAGAAAACACTAAAACGTTATCAACAAAGTATGTTTTTGTACCGCTATTTTTGCATCTTTCAATATTGGGTATGCTGTTAACAGAGCCAAAAATAAATGAGATTGGTGAAACCATTTTGTCAACGATTAAGATTCACTAGGTTACAAAATTTAGTTCAAGCTAACGAAAATATTTTTTTTCTAAGAATTTAGAAATAAAAATTACAGTTCTTTTTCTTTTCAGTTGTCAGGTTTACCTACTGAGTTCTTTTTCGTATCAGTGCTTCTCGTAAGAGTAGCATAATTTATTTTATTTTTTCGGTGTGTGACGTAATTAAGGTCACTAAAATAGTTAACAACAATGTGTAAGGTAAAAATTGCACTGAGTATAGTCTATACGAAAAAATAAATAGATCTCGTCAGTGGTAGTGAGGTGAAAACCCAGATGTGCTGCGTCATTGTGTTGACTAAATTTCTTTCTTCAAATACCATATGTTTCAAAAAACACAAAACCCTATCGAGGTCTGCCTGTGAAGAAATTGGTTAACTTTTTCAATTGTAAATTTGACACGAGCAGACGAAGGTTTTTTTGCTAAGTTCGAATTTCACCTTGCTTCCTTTGACGTTTTCTTTTCCGAGTTTTTCTCTCGGTAAGCAGATTAGTCCCATCAGCCTTTGCATGTCCGTATTTGTAGATAACAGTTGGTGGCTGTTTTAAGTCACTTTAACCGTCAGGACTCCCAACGTGTTGCCATTGGCAGAGATCTTAGAAAGTTCAGGCATGTTGGCGGCTCTAAATGCCTTATAAATTCCCCAATTTTTTTTCTTAGTGCCCTAAAAACTCCACTTTTTCTAGCTTTTTTCAATTTTTTTTTGTTTTTTTACGATGGTTCAGTGTAACTGGTGTCGTAAAAATGCTTGACATGGAATCTACTGCTGAGGTTTATCCACAGACTGATGAAGCATGACTAATGAAAACCAGAATTGCACATTATCATAACAGATTTATAGAATGAAGGAAATCGCTTATCAAGTTTTGAGTGATCAGAAAAAATTCTGAGTCACTGACGGGAATCGAACCCGCAACCCTCTGATTACTGATCAGATGCTCTACCCACTGAGCTACAGAGACTCACATGGGGAGCTGAGTTGCAGGATAAGTTCTTGTCTATTCCTCGCTGGACACACGTCTTGCATCTGCTAGCTCAATATGCCCAATAGCCAATGCTATAATTATCAAATGATTGGTGTAGAAAACAGATTTAGTTACTGTCAATTAAATTGAATTGTTTCCATTTTTGTGAGTATGTTTTTATTTCAATATCACTGAAAAAATTAATAGCATAAAGTATAAGTTTTTCCAAATAACAGTCCTAAAATAACCCTATTTTTCTGCTATTTGTCCCTAAAAAATGCCCTACTTTTTGCCCTAAATTTTGTCACAAGCAGCCAGCATGCCTGAAACTGGAAACTGATACTAGAGCAGGGAGTGGATACAAACACTAGAATAGAGAGTGGAGACTGGCACTAGAGTGGACAGTGGAGACTGGAGAGTGGATAGTAGAGGCTGGAAACTAATGCTGGAGCAGGGAGTGGAGAGGAGAATGGAAGCTGGCACTAGAGTTGAGAGGAAGACTGGCACTAGAGAATAGAGTGGAAAATGAGACAATAGAGTAGAGTGTGGAAACTAGCACTAAAGTAGAAAGTGGAGACTTGCAGCAGTTGAAATCGTCAAAATGAAATGCTTAACTTACTTGTGATTAATGGTAGAGCCCCCAATCTTTGACTATAACGAGTTGAGTAATGTGGGTAATAAGGATCTAGACTAAATAGCCGACAATCCCAAAGGATGTAGTTAAGTTTCAGATCTGCCTCTCTGTTGTTCGGTAACAGCGTACTTTTGTTGTATCAGGACAAAACTTGTAATATGTAGTTATAAGAACAAATTTTGTGTTCTATTAAAATTTTGTTTTTTCTATCTTTGTTGTGATTTTTCAGTGTCAGTTGAGTTTCCATTGCTTTAATAAACACAGCTTCCACAATTTCTCTTCCAACACCTCGTCACACATAACCTACATTGCCTTTAATCAAATCACATGAAAGATCACATTCAAACTTTCCATTCTTGGACTGAATTCGATGGGGTTGTAATGGGTAAAGTATATATATGTATATGTTGTAGTTTTTTAGTTGCTTTTTTGCCTCTTTTGACTTTTGCCTTTCTGTTTCTTTCTTGGGTTGTGTTTTGTTGTCGTCGAGTGATATTCACGCCTTCACAGTTGTTATTGGCTTTTCTTTAAACATCTACTGCCGTTTTTATGTCTGACACTATGCCTATGTTTCTGACTATATTTCATGTCTCTATCTTTCAGCCTATATACTACCTCGCTCAGTTTCTTTTTTTGTCTTCCTTGCTGCAGTTTTCGTCAATTTCCAGTTAGGATCTAAGACCTTATCACCTAAACTTTATGAAGCTAAGAATTGTGTCAGTTATAAAATGTAGAATAACTAAGGAGTTAGATATAAACTGCTAAGATTTCAAGATTAGTGCAACAACAACATTGAATAACTACCACGTAAAAAATGAAGCAGTTCGGCATATAATAACCATAAATGATATAAGCTATTGTTTTGTTCTTTGTTAAATAATGATCGAACAACTAATTTACTAGAGTATGTTATTTCTATTTGTATGAGGTGAATGAATAAGTGAAAGAATGAAACAATGTTAAATAACACAGCTTTCAAGTATGTAGAACTTATACATCTGATCAATAATTTAGGACGAAACATCACATTAACCTCAAACCTTCGTACGTTTTTCGGTTAAATCATGCTTTGGATTTAAATTTAGAAACATAAGTGATCAAACTAATTTTAAAGTATGTAAGCATTTGGATGTGAGTTAAGGAAGATTGAGACAAACTTTTAACAAGAACATAAACGAAACAATATACAAGCAATGTTTCGCCATCCTACTGACGCCATTGTCAAGCTTAAATGAACATACATGTGAACGCGTAAATAACTTAAATGATATATACTAATGAGTATTTTGATGATGTTGAAGAACGCACGCTCTGGTGTTAATACGATGGCTGAATTTAGCTTTTGTCGGGGAAAACAAACAATACTAATATATCAATCCAGATGTCGAGATGATAATCCGAAAGGCATGCTGTGGTGTCATTATTAAATTATGTTCACTGAATTTTACTTTAGCCTAAACGGATAAACAATTATATTTATTTGTACTAAAACCCTTTTAAACACAGAAAGCTAGAAAGAACATCATTGTAGTCATTCATGATAGCTAGTTTTCCAGAATCTTAGAAGTCGATAAACTAAAGTGATCTAAGGGTTTAATAACAAGTACATAAATATCCTGCCATGTAATATTGAAGTGTATAGAATAACCGTGATGAAAGCTCAGTCGATTCGAGCAAAGTTCTTGTTATATGACAATTGTGTTGCGAAACGAATGTAAACTTATTGAATAACTAACACGAAATGATAAACGCGATTACAGGCGATAAAAATAACAGCATATAACAAGCAGGCCATAAAATATCTTTCTCATGACATAACTTGTTCTCCTTCTCGAGGTTATTTTTCCGGAGGCTTAGGAAGATATAAAATAAGCCCATCTACCAACTACCGAACAGGCCGTCTAAATTCACGAAATCACCAGGCATCTATGTATATCCCTTTGTGTACGGAGCCAAGTTCGTCTTTGTGATCTGGGGAATGTGTTCGAAAACCTAAGGTACAAATCGGCCGGCTATGAGGTAGCTAAGAATATTATTATTACCCCTCCCCCCTTCCCCCTCCCCCGACCACCACCACTATTCCCGGTTACGAAACCTCCCAACCAGAAGATAACTCTACTACTTTCTTTGAAGGTAAAAATGGTTTTAATAATTCAATGTGGAGTTGATATACCTTTTTGCAAGTCACTTTAAATCGTGCCGTTCATAAAATCTGGTCGTTCTGTGTGCCCATTTTGTACGGACAAGCAATACACACGCGCTTAGGCATGCACACAACAGCCCAAGCTCTAACAGTCGCAAATTGACCCACGTGTTGAACCCAATCGATTTCTTTGCCTCGACACATCAATTTTAGTCAAGGACCCGCTCTCTAATCTCGGATGCTATTGTCGATTCCCATCCCCCTAAGGGAAAAGGAGGGGGTGGGGATAGATATAACCCTCATCCTTTCTTACGCCTTTGTACTTTTACTGTCAGGCGGTATAGTCAGTCTCCTTGTGGGTTTCTAATGCCTGTCTAAAAACAATATATGTACCTGGAACAAGCGAGAACTGTAGTCTAGGCCCAAAGAACGAGACCGTAGGCTGAGATCAGTATTTTCAAGGCCAAGGTCACAGTATTTCACTATCCACGATTCTGGACTTCAGACGAGCCAATCAGAGCGCGCGGCCGGTCAGATCGAAATTTCCCCCCGAATGACCCCAAATGAATAAAAACTGGAAAGAGTTACAAAATAAACCGCATTTTACATAAAATATACTTATTTTGCTTTTAAGTTGATTCTAAGTCGCGTTTGCGTGGATGAACTTTTTCATTGTTAATTGTGCCCATGTACAGATGATCGCGTGTCAAAAAGGACTCCGGTGGTGTTGAATTGTTTCAATATAATATACTTGTACTTGCTTTTGCATAAAGTTGTCGTTTTTATGTGAATGTTTTCAAACAAGATCAGCTTTCCAAACACAAAACATAAGGTTGCCTCTTACTCGTTCTCTCTCTTTTGAGAGTCGCAGGTGATAAGTAAATCTAAATGCAAATAAAGGATTTAAAATTTGACAGATCAGGTTGACTTTAAAAAATTAATTAGGTTCGTCATGGTTTCTTTTCAGAGTGCCAAGGAGGCAGTCAAAAGAAATTATATTAAAAGCAACATTAAATTTTGCTTCAAAAAATTGCGTGAATCGAACGAAGTTGATCTAAAGGGCGAGGAAAATTAAATGCTTTGTTTTTGACAGCCAAACAAATCGACATTGGATGTTTGCAATTACTTCTGTCTCGCGTTTCAATCACCTCAAACGAAAACAAAATTAAAAAATATAAATTTTAGTTTGTCTTGCAGGCTGCAAACAACTGTTCGCAGTTAGAACTCGATTTTGTTTAAAAACTTTTCATTTTACTCTGCATGCACGTGCACATAAATTACTAAAATAATTCTTACATCGACAGCTTCTCTTTTTTATCATTAAAAGTCCTCTTTTTCCACGGATAACTAATCTTTTGAAACACATTTTTACCACATGCTGTGTATTTACATTTCCTTTGTTTTACAAAAAGATATACACAAATTTGTCCGTACTTAATCGTAACAGTTTCATACCTTTTTGAAATTGAATTCCCAGCATTTCTTAGAATAACTGCAACCTTTCGATTTCCTTGCGATAGAAACGTTCATGCGAAATGTTGAACAGAAAATTATTTCAAAGTCCTTCAGTTACTCTTGGGGTGGCCTTTGTTAATTCGTGACAGAGGAACTGTCAGTCGCCAAAATTTTATCACAAACTCAAAAGTTGCATTAAAATGTTAATGTACGCCATTTAAAGACGTTAATTCAAAATTGCAGATCGAGCTGATGTACGCAGTAAGCAGAACTTCCTGAAAAATTCTGTCAAACGCTGAAAAAAACTGCGCTCAGTAGCGATCGATTTCAACTATTCTTTGTTAACTAAGCTTTTGATATTGGTTTTCTCAATTTGTTACCCTATTTCTGAGAATAAAAAAACTTTTGACACAGATGTTGGTCGAACACAAATGTTACTTTCTTTTCGACTTTTGTATTCAGGGTGCTTTTAGATAACGATAGGCTTTGCACCAAGACAAAACAGGCCTCTTAATCTCGATTCAGGATGATAGCAACGAGTTTTGAATATATGGATAGTACAGAAAAGCATGAACTCGGCAGTAATTTCAATTTTTCTTGAGTGTCTCTATGACAATGGTTCAGTCTACTAAAAACGAAGAAGATGTTAATTTTTCAAAATTATTGGATGTTACACGCACAAAAATGCAAATTCACAATTTGGTTTAGATTCATTTGCAAGCAGCTTGACGTAGAGTTGAGACAATTTTTTGGAGTTACAAGTTCACAAACCACAAACTAAATGTGCTGTGTAAAACAGTTGCACTAAAAGAAAACGACAAGACCTGGATACGTTTTGAATGTTTGTTTGAGAGCTACATTAAATTCAATTCAAAGCTATTTACTTGAAATACATATTCACGAAGAAGCTGGTGTTGTGCTGAACGTGTGCAAGATGAGTAAATCATTCTTCGACAACCTCCCGTAAGTATAAACGCAATTCTATGCTTCGTTTTTAGTAAAAATAGAAAACATTTTTATTTTCACATAAAAGTGAATTTGTGAAGTCGTTGAAAATGGGGAAAGAACGACAGTTCTTGCACATCTGCACTTGAAATAAAATATACATTGAAACTTATGAATATTCGACATTAGTTGCACCAGATAGCCGAACAAATTTTATTGCCCGTATTTTCAAACATCTTGTTTCAAGTTAAGACATTTTCTATTTTTGTCAAGCTACAGCGAACGTTCTAAGCTTTTTACATCACAGGCACATATTTAACAGAAAAATTAACTTATGTCTTGACAGCTTAATTCAAATACTAGAATATTTTTTGACATGCGCGCCGTTTAATTATTTGACAGACAAAAAGCAGTTCGGGTAAGTTCCTTATTGCTTTCTAGCACTTCGAAGCAAATATTCACCTTTCGCGCTTACTTCATTTCGACTTTTCAGCGAATATGATATTGCTTGTATTGTTTTGCATAATTGGCAGTTTCGTAGCCAATGTTAGCATGTAGCAGCATTGTATAACCTCTGATTTCAATAAAATACGTGGTTTTTATCCCTTTAATGAAAGCAGTGAATTACTAAAAAGAAATTCACTGATAACCAAGATGTAATAATTCACTCACCTTTTTTTCGGAAAATCAAATAACCAGTCGCAAATACAAAAACTGACGTACGTTTTCAAGAATTTTAATTAGGACGCAATGTTGCAAAAATGATTATCTTGTCGGGTTAAGTAATAATCTTGTGATTAGCTTCGACAGGACATAAATTTACACTTAGTCCTAAGCAAACTTACGCCTCTGCAAGAAAAGCTTGTATCTTTCGTTCTTGTAAGACTTGGTGGAAGCTCTCACAAGATGGGACGATTATCTCCATTATGTACGTACAGATTGTATACTGAATGGATTAAAAATTTGTTGAGCATTTATAGCATGTAGAAACTGGCCATAGTGCTGTGCTGTCATTTTCTCGTTCTTTAAAAGTGACACTTGATCTAAACCGCCATCATGAGTGGATGAAGCAAAGTAACTATTGGGGGAAGAGGGGGGGGGGGGGCACAATGCGGAAATTGTAACCAGTTCGTTATAAAATCTGAGATTCCTTTTCAAAAGCTTTTGTTGTTATCCAGAGTTTGTTGGAGGTTTGCAGCGCTCCCCCTTTCCCCAAGTTCCGCCGCCCATGGCCATTTAAAGTAGCGCTAGCACCAAGGAGAGTAAGCTACTTTAAATCTTTGAAAAAACTTCAATTTTTGTTAAGATCCTGAAACTTCTCAGATGTTAGCGTAGTTGGTGTTTTTTAATGGAGGGGAAAACCGTAGTACCCGGATAAAACCTCCGATGTCGGGGAGAACCAAGCTCGCACACTTCCCCCGGCCGAGAATCGAACCAAGGTCGCATTTATAGTGAAAGACGAGCGCCCTATACAACACTAGTACAAATTTTTTATAAGAACAACGAGGCTCAAAATTTAAGAACAGTTTAAGAGTTGCGATCTTACAAGGGCGGCGAAACTGGCGGGGGGGGGGGGGGGGGGGGGTT
>JAOBAT010111500.1:0-14476 GCA_026413305.1 Hydrozoanthus tunicans
CCAACCCATTACCACCCCCCCCCCCCCCCCCCTAACGAACTCGGCTAGCGTTGTGGGTAACTAGCCAAAAAAACGGGCATGACACTCTCCAGTAGAGGGGGGAGGACTGTTTACTACAAATAGTGACAACATAGTGTAGATATTCACTTTTCAGCCACACTCTTTAGAGACGCAATGAACACACTTTCGTATGTTTATTTTTGGAAACACTCTAATTTTTCCCAAAAAAAACCTTGGTTTTAACCCACAACTAACCTGGCTTTTGCGTTTAAGATTTAGAAATTATATGAAAAAATGGTGCCGCTTAAATGTGAATAACTACGGTAATTATTATTAAAAATTTGGGATAAACATTACAAAAAAATAATAACAGGAAAAAAAAACAAAGGGCAAGAAGTTTGGTTCAAGATTTCATTCCCAGTTACATTACTAAGTAAGTAGTTTTTACACGAAAGACCAACGCGCAATCGTTCATTACATTGATACTTTTAGTGCTTAACCCTTTCATGCCCGAACATGAGTTTGTAAAATCTCCCAACTAGAGCCCATACTCTCCACGCTACCAGTTAAGGAGAATTTTGCTTTTCATCTTCAATCTAGTTTGATCAGTTCCCATTTTTTTCATAAATTGACTCACTTTGTACGTGTAATGTAAGGAGAAGTTAGGTGTAAAAAAACTGACTGAGGATGAAAGGATTAAACGAAATGAGAGCAATAAGCTCAGCGGTTAACGACGACCATATGCGCATGCTCTGATCGCGCCCTTATCTAGTTCGGATGAGTTTACTGTAGCAACAGTTTTCTTGTTGTCGGCCTGAATTGAAACCTGTTCCCTGTGAACAGAGAAAAGGCGCAAGGCCTGTCTCTGGGACCCGACATGTACTGGCAATGGGTTATCACTCGATGTTAAGGCTAGTTGAGTAAGTCCTTACGCGATGATCATGAATCAGGTACATGATTCGGCTTGTTCATTGTTGCGGTAAGGGCTATAAGGATACAGGCCTTATTAACAAAACTCGCATGTTAGACGGTATATGGCCAGTGACCCTCAACCCTACGCCACGTAGTGGTACTGATTTGCTACCTCCTTGTCGCGCTCCATGTAATCACGGTCGATAAGACTTTCAATCCGCTTTTTAAGATCTGTTGGCTGTAAAAAGGTATAAAACTCCTCAATAGGACGACGGTACAATTCCAGTTCTACTTTTTGAAGAAGAAAAAATGAATGATCATCTTATGCAGTTACTATGATGAACACCGATCATTTCTACTCTTCAATCTAAAAGCTTTCGTCAATGGTTCAAAAGTTAGCATGAACAACACCAATCGTTTCTACTCTTCAAGACAAGCAAAATGAATGGTCACTTTATAGGGTTTCATTAACTGGTTCAAAAATTAAAATGAATAACACCAATCATTTATATTCTTCAAGACAATTAAAATGATAGCTTGAACCACTGGTTCAAAAGTTAAAACGTTCTGTGATCGTCCAACTTGGTTTTTGCCTCACAAAGGTCACATACTGAAAACTGTACCTTTACTGGGAATTTCAGTTGGTTGTACAACTCTGTGACGAGCAGGGTGTGGCTAAGCGTTTTTCGGGTCTTCATTATACGTACAATGGCAGCATCAATCTACAATCGTAGTTCACGATTACCGTTAGTGTACCATTTCGCCTTCAGCTATTCAAGACCATATTTGCATGAGACACGAATGAAACACATTTACATTTAGTACTACTACTACTGCTACTAATAACAAAATTAATAGTATTAATAATAACAACATTAATGCTGTTAACAATAATAACAAAGAAATACAATAGCACTATTTCTAGCGTTCATGGGGTCTACAATTTTGAGTTTGAGTAATAACATAAACTAAAATGATTATAAAAGTTAAAAGAGAATACTTTGTTAAATGTCCTAACAACTCCATAAACATTTCCCTGATTTTTCTGTTATACTTGTTACTTAAAAACAAACAAATTTAGCGTCATTTTGCTTATTTTTTGTATAGTCACATGGTAATTTTGAGGTCGATTGGTCAGGGTTTCAAAATCCCAAAGGCACCCCTATAACCCGACGAGAACAAACCTGATACTGCCGGTCTTGAAATACTCGCTCCTGTGTGTTGACATTTTCCTCATGCTAATAAAGAAGACGATATTCTAATTTGTATTGTTGATAAATTTGTACTGAGTGATAAAAGCATCGTTCCAGAAGTTTTCCGGGGTAGCAAACAATTTTTTCAGGACCCAAACCCTAATTTTCCCTCGGCGAGAAACAAAACATTATCATCTTCCACTCTACCACAAAAGCAAGGGCTGGTACATGAATAAATGTCTCATTCTAAAACATTTACATGTAGCATTAAGACCATTATATACACAAAAACTGACCTCAATCCAAACGAAAAAAACTTCCTGAAATTCAGTCTATATACTTAATATTCATTTCGTTTTGTAGCTTAGAAAATTATATTTGAATCATGTATGAAGTCGGACTTAACAGAATACTACGTTTGGACTCACATGAAGTATTGATCATCAATGGCAAGGAATTATGGATCCACATGGAAGGACAATATAAAAAACTATAAAATTCTACGATTGCTGTGATTTTCTCGAAGTTGAGTAAGGTTTGCAACGAAGATTGAGTCAGAATTATAAAAGAATTTCGAGTCAAACCGACAGCGGTTATTTTCAAGGTCGGTTTTCATTCGTTTTCGTTCAAAGAGAATTCCAGTGGTTCAGACGGGTGTCACAGGGATCAGTGTTACTACAATGGCTCAACATTACAACTGGATAAAGTTTTACTTCAGTATTACAAAAACTTACTGTCTCTTTCATCTGGATCTGATTGATTTTAATTCTATACAGTTTATGTTTAAAATCCTTGTTGAAAACAAAGCTGTCACCATCTTCTACATCTTTCCCCTTGTAAAACACAGACAACGATCATTAATAAATAAATACTCTGACAATGCATAACTCCTTCAGTTACTGGGCCCTAAAATCAACATTTTCTAAAGAAAATCTTTAAAGGTGTTGAAGCAGTATTTAAAAGGTTTTTTCTCGTGTCGCGCTGAAGGGGAACAGAACCCTTAAATCAACTTTTGTTAAACAATATAACTACCTTGATTTACCGCTGACAAGTCGACAAGCGCCCACGCTCGATGACCCAAAACGACCCGAAACACGCACATACAAACTAGAATTTCTCGGAAAATCAGCGCGATACAAGAAAAAAAACTTTTAGGTATGTTCTTAACACCTTGAAGGATTTCATTTAAAAAATGTTGATTTTAGAGTTGAGTTCCCCTTTAAGCATGGGGACTTGGCAACTTGTCAGCGGTTAGCGAAGGAAACCCGTGACGTAGGTTATGGAGAAGCGAGTGATTGCTTGAACTGTTTTAGTTGTCATAAGTTCGCTTACACAGTCAAAAGGGGAAGTTAAAATCTAAGTCATGGGCGAAGTCTCAATTCAATGACGAATCTTTTTAGTCCGAGCCAATACTTCTCCATATCTGACATCATAGCCTCACTCTTATTCCGCTGACCCCCTTACTCTGAGCCGCCGGCACAATGCAGCACGTAACGTGTTTTAGATTAGAATTTCTCAGGAAATTAGCGCGACACAAGGAAAAGAATGTTTAAATGTCATTTTCACACTTTTAAACTTTTGTTTGACAAAAGTCGATTTAAGGATTAAGTTCCCCATTAAGGGGTTTCGACAAATGGTTCAAACACTAGTTCACAGAAAGCACAACACAAGCTAATATCACTGGAGGGCAGTTAATTTACCTTGGGTCTCTTCATGATTGGTCTGGCCTTTCCACAGGCTAACGACTGGAGTGTTCTCCTCAATTCCGAATCCTCTGTGAAGTAAAAAGCAGGTAAATAACAACTGGAACATCACATACTGAGTAAATTCAATTGAAACCACTAAAAATGACGGATGATTTGTTCAATGTGTTCTTTGCTATTCGTAAAATCAAAAACACCTATACTAAGTAACGTTCCGAGTAAGAACTACGTGGGTCAAGATAAGGTGCTAATTGCGGGTAGTTTTAAACCGCTCATCTGATTGGCTAACTTTTAAAATGGACAATACTATAAGTAAGCCAATGTATTTCTTTCCAGTTTACTCATTCAAGCCTTTCCGCTTGAAGCATTTCTGTTTTTAGATTTAAGAAATATTCTATGTGGGGAACATTGAAAAAAGAGGTTTTCTTCGCTTTTTTTTCGGAGTTCTATTGTTGGCTTAAATATTATAGCACAAAATAAATATTGCTTTAAAATTGAGTTTCTCTGCTTTTCTCTTTAAAACTGTGTTGTATACTGGTTGATGTATTCTCAGTATGTAAATTTAAACATAGTTGTAGTCTTTTCTTTTCCACTCTTCCTTGTTCTTGTCTTGGTTGACATTCTGTGGTCGTCTGTTTGCCTTGTTGTCACGACGTTTCGTCGTCTCGCCCTCTTCTGGTGACTGAGTTATGCTGTCCAGTCAATTAGTTTTCTATATATCGGAAGTTATCCCGCTTGTGGGAGTCATGTTTTTCGGTTGTATATAGTCATGTAGGCCTCATACGATTTCCACTCTCGGGACCGTGCTTTGCATAAACTCTGCCCGTGAGTTCATAAGGGTGCATTGTTCGTCGGCCAGACAAGCAAGACAAGAACAAGGTGTAGTGGAAAAGAAAAGACTAAAACTATGTACATAAATGAGACCTCCACCTTCGCCCAACTCAAGACACTTTCAAGTCAATTTAAACATTCTGGCGTGGGAAAATCGAAGTGCCAAAGAACAATGGGAGGTTGCCTATTCTTACTTGGGATCAAACTCGGAGACTCGACTGAGCTAAGGTTGTTCACAAAAACAATAGGCTTCGAATGTTAAGACTTAGTAAACAGTCTCCTTACCGATTCCTGTGGCTTGGTAAACCTCCTCTAGGGTGAACTCTTCTCTCTCATTAAACATCAAGAGAACAAGCGTTTGAAAGAGGGACACTTGAAGTTCCTTCTTCTCCTGAAGGTAACGATGCCAGTGGTTTAACCATGCATTTTTAACAAATCAAAGAAACATTAATAGTACTTAGAGAACATTGGAATATAGTTGAGATGTTTAACCTAAATTACAGTTGTTTTAGTCACATAATTGGTTAAAACATGTTTTTTAAATAAGTTATCCGTTTATGACGCACTTAATAAATGTAACTCTAAATGTAATGGTATGTTAGCTTTAATTTGTTTCTCAGATACGTTTTATCTCGTTGTTCCGAAACATTTTTTTTATTCTGCTTATAAGCCCACCCGGATATAACCCCCCCCCCCCTCGCCGGATATAAGCCCCCCCGATATAACCTCCCCCGGATATAAGCCAATCCAAAACACTTCACGAAGTTACACAAGCCTAGGGCTTTAGCGTGGGATTTTACGGTAAGAATAAACACATAAATTGATGACTAAGCCGGAAAAGGTGGCAACAAATACGGTAAAACAAAGTCTTCCAAGCCTTCACAACAATACTATCCTCTTTTTAAACGTGCTAATTCCCTAAAGCTTAACAGTGCTTCACCGTCCATTCAGGGACAATGATGTTTCATCTTAATGCTTTGCAAGGTTAAGGTGACATAAGAGCTTCAACAAAAACACAGAAGAGGTATAATTTCTCTGCAAAATATGAGGTGTTACACGGCTTAAAACGTGGCTACACGGTGCAACACTGCCTGCAATGTTGCGCGCAACGGGAGAATTTCACCGTGTAGCCATCTTTTAGATCGTTGCACGCATTGTTGCACGAAGTAGAAACCGATCCTATTCCTGCAAGTTCATGCAACGATTTCACCGTGTGGCTACACGAAGGGTTTCAGTTGCGCGCAACGTTGCATGCAATATTGTACCGTGTAGCCACGGCTTTAATGACTCCTGCAACTTGAAACTACAATCATTGCAAAAAGGTGAGCAGGATTTTGCTTTTGGAAACAACGTCTGCAACTTGTTTCAGGACGATTTTTGCACGGGGTGTTGTCACCACTGCAATGGCTTGTGCAACTCGTCTCGCAATGGCGTTGCGATACAAGTTCAATAAAAAAGGTCCAGTGTAACACCAGCTTTAACTACCTCTTCAAAGTCAGCCTTCAGTACACAATGCCCGAGCGTGTTCTGCCACTGTAACTTGCGACCACTGTGTTTTCCAAGATAAAACCTTTGGAACGATTCCTGATACTGCACCATCTGCCATAAAACACAGATAAGGATTTCAAAACTTAACACGGCATCTACAAATAATATAAATGTCATAATTTAGGCATTTCTTTAGTTAATCAACGTTAATTGTTTTACAGCTTCATATAACATATCTCTCTTGGTAACTAACATGTGGTCTTTGTTTACATTTTCATATGTTAAAATGTTGCTTAGTTTTCGCTCTCTTTTGTAACTAGCTTTTCCTAGAATTGTAGCGTGCTTTCCCTGCTCTGACTACATGGCTGTTAGCGGATATTTAGGATTGTAATTTGAGATACCGATCTTTCGACAGAAACTACAGTCAGGTCTTAGCAGGGACTATCAGAACTAACTCCAAAGAAAAGGCCGTTGTAACATAACTATAACATAGTTATACCTAAAAAAGCTTCAAACTACTGTAGCATTCTATATCAATATCTGAGAGTCGCAAATGAAACATCGTTTTCTGAGAAACGTACCTCCCCAGGAAGATGGACGTCCATTGGCGTGTATGTGGGCCAGAAACCCATCGTTAGAATGCTGACACTCAAGTCAATGACACCGGTCAGTTTTTGGTGGTGGATGTGCTTTATGAAAAAGAAAGAAATAAAAACAGGAATGTTTTTAAGAATGAAGAATTACAGTATGCCAGTTTTTCATTAAGCATTCTTTTAAAAACTTGGTCAAAAAGTGGCAAAATTTCATTGCCAATTTCTCCATTTTGTTATAATTGATAAAATGGCTTCCAAGTGCGTTTTGATAAAGAACTTGTACCATCTCATTTCAAAAGAAAGAAATGCCCATGAACACTAATCGCACTATCAAACTATTAACATGGTTCGTACTAATCATTGACCACAAATTTCCAGCAGTTTTCCAGGACCTAAAGCTTTCTTTCTTTGGTGAAACCATAGAAAAACTTTGCTATTTGACAATATGAAATAATGCGAATCTGAATTGCAGGGCAATGCCAGGGAAGCAAAGAAAAGTTGCAAGTTTCAATGACTTTTTCAAGGCCCTACCCTGGGAATAAATTTGCATTTTCTAGAGATTCCAGAAGTAATGCAAGCCCTGCATTAAAAAGTAAAATTGTACCTGTTTGAATTGCACCATGATGTCCTTGGACAGTTCCATGTCCTTAAACATTCCCTCTAGTTTGCCAGTGAATGCACCGCCACACTCCTGTTTGAGCTTGGAGAGCATTGACTTCTCAGCATCGACTGAGGCACTCTTGCCAACTAGCAAACGCTTTGCAAGGTCCTTCTTGTAAAATGCTTCAAACACGTCTTTTCCTGATAACGTTTACACGAAAAGGTTACTAGAATCAGCTCAGAGTAACAAGAAGTTTTGATGACACAGACTTTAAAGTGTATACATCATGTTTATGGAACTCTATTTGTTAGAAAGGATTTCGAAAAAGAAAAATGTCGCTTATTTCATTGAAGTAACTCTTTTGGTTGCTGATGTATTGATATGCAATTACAAAAGTTGTGACGCAATAGGGGGATCTCGTAAGTGAAAAGACCACAAAACAACATCTATTTCTTGAATAACAAGACCTATTATCCTTGAACTTTGCACAATTGCGTTATCATAACGCAAAATCCAACACACATAATTAAAATAGCTGTTGCGTTGCAATTTATCTCATTGGGTTCCCCCTATTACTTTGCAACTTGGGTATTTTGCATAATTGAAAAACCTATATCTCAGCAATAAAATAAGCAACATTTTTCTATTTTTTTTTTGAAATGCTTTCTAAAAAAATAAGTTCCATAAATATGATATATATATACATCTTAAAAGAAAAACTTACCATGAATAAATCGGAAAAGTACCATAATCTTGTCCAGCAATCTTTCCAATTCCTCTTCTGTTGCTTCCTGTAATAGAACACATAAATTTCTTAAATAGAGTTTGGCTGCATCAAGTTGGTGTGCTATTCTGAACAACGCGCTCTGAATATCAGTTTAACATTTTTTTTTTACCACTTTAGATTACAAAAGCGGTTTCATTTAACAAGTTTCTTACAAATGTCGAAGGCATAGGAAACAGCCCTTAAGGGCTTACGAGTTCCTACACCTAACCTTAGTTTTTAAAATCAAAAGAGCAGAGATAAAGTGCTAAACGACTTTTAAGTCTTAAAAGTACACAAGTGGATACAGACTAATTAACAATTATCCCTCGAGCCCGAATGGGCTAGAAGCCAATAGCCCATGAGGCCGCAGGCAGGCCTTGTTTTAGTAAAATCATACTAGTTGGTCAAAAATCAGAAATAAAAAATCTTTTTTTAAAGCTCTAAAATTAATTTTTTAATGTTTACGACAAATATGATCACACGCAATCGCTACTCGTAGGCTATCACTAATAGCCTATGAGTAGCATAGCCAATCACAATGCAGCATTCATGATAGACCAATAGTATGATTTTACTAATTATGGATTAGGCCAAGATGGAAAGAACATGCTTCACAGGAAGATGAATCGAGTGTGCACAAAAGAACATGGTGAACACAATATGTAGAAAGTTTTTACGATAACATGATGTACCTTTTGAACTCTTAAAAATTGAAAGTGGTGAACTGTTTTCTATTACCAGACGGGTACCACTCCATATGCTTTTGCAGCTGAATACTTGATATCAAATTTACCATAATTAATTTTGTGTTTGTCTAATGTCACAATATAACAATAAAACTTGGCAAAGAACTGAGTTTCATGAATATCGTCTACTAAGCTTTCCAGGTAAGCGACTACAAACCAATTCGTCAACATGTTAAAACTAAGCTAAGAGCTACACATCCTTTCTCGGGCTGAGTGACCCATTACGTTGGAGGAAAAAGAGTATTAAGAAGAGGATGGTTGTTTACTACCCCTAGACAGGACACTAGACCATCTCTGGTAAGCCGATATTCATTTATACAGCTGAGATGACAAATTCAGGTAAAGAGTCTTGCTTGTTGACACAACACAGTGGTCTGACAGGGGGGGCTCAAACTCGTGTGACCACAAGATCACCAGTCCAGCAAGCAAACCACTCAGCCACATGAACCTATTTTCTCAAGAATCAAACTGAACAATATTGCGTTACCTTGTTTCCTGCTCTTAATTTTGTATCAACAAATTTTGCTGAAATAAAAAATAAGATGGTCAGTGAAAATATTAAGGGGTATTAGCATTCTGAAGTACTAGAAAGCTTAAAATACAAACCAGGGAGCCAAAACACATACCAAATCTAAATCAAAATACTAGGTCGGAGTGAGTAAAACGCACAACACCACACACACACACATACTAGACACATTCTACCTAATGTTATCTTTGTTTATAACACTTTTAACATAATTTATTTATGTACATGGTAATAAATCCAAATAAATACATCTTTTATCAGAGAAGGTATTGCTAGTCTGATTACACAAAGTAGAAAGTCAGTCTCATTAACTTTTCAACAATTTATCGAAAATTACTGTACAGAGATTAAATAACGAAACAAACCTAGGAAAAATTTATATGTGCTAAAGAATAAAGTTTTATTTTAAAAAACTGCAATATTTAATTTACTACATTAGAATGTAGAGAGCTATAAGTGCTACCTATTAGTTCAGCCGGCTTGTTTGGTCGCTTGTTGATGAATGCTTCAAATGCTTCCTATAAAACAAAGAGCTAGCTACTAGGTAAATAAAATGGGTGTTATTGCTGAATAAAGAAATTAAGCCTTTCTTATATCAATGTTACCCAATTCACTTTGTACATTAACTGATTAATCCATTTTGTTACTGGAGCAACTTTTAAAAGAATGGCTTATTATAAAAAAATGGCTGGGTATTAAACCTTAGCATGTCTTTGAAATACTATCCATGGAAGACTGCCAACATGCAAGTAAGGGAGTAAGGGAATCAGGGGGTTTTGGGTTAATGGGCAAGGGTGGTGGGACACAAGGGGGGGTCTTATTGTACACATGTCTAGTATGGTTGGGAATTTACCTAGATTAGGGTTTTTATCCTGTTATGCTCTCCCTACTTGTGCTTTTTTTTGGGCCACAAGGTGCCAAATTGAGGTTGATTATTTTTTCTTATTTTTGTTCACTTTGAGCTCGTGCTCGTACTCAAGTAACATGTGTAAACCAAGATCATTGGCAGACAAATCAGAATGAGTTAATCAAGATTTGTGCAAGATTAAACACACACTATCTTCAGCTTTTATGGCTCAAATTTCTTTGAAATCTGAAACTTGTGGCCATCTTGATGGCTAGTAAAACATATTTTGGAGCACCGTGTTGTCCTCTCAGAAGGAAAAATTTAATTTACATTCTACTTTCACTATGCATGGGGAAGCAGGAAATCTGTCAACAGACTTTATATTTTTCAGATGGATCAAGTTAAGTGAAAAAAAGTAAACGTTTCTTTATTCTGCCAGCTGCAGAGCCAAGCTTGTCTTAGTCACTGATTAAGTTTCAATATTTACATCTGAATCTTAATTGTACAGCTGAGCTGTGTGTATACGAGGTATGTATGCAGATTTCAGGTGCACGTTTTTCTAGTCCTAGATAGAAGCCAGAAAATTTGAAAAAAGTGGAGAATCAAAAATCTGTCAATACGCTTTCTCACAGCACATACCCTCATAGAATTGATAAACTTTTCACTCTTCATAAAGGCTTCCTCAATAACATTGTCAAGTTGATCTTTAAAGTCTAATAGTTCCTGAACCATTGTTTTTTCCTTTTCTGGATTGACAACAATACTGGTTCCTTGTTTCTGCAATAAAACAAAATATATTTAAATGTGTATTCAAATCTGTATGACCTATGACCGAACTCCAAAAGAAGCATCCCCTCAGAGGACTTTTGATTGAAGAGTCTAGTGTAAAAGCAATGTGACTTTAAAAGTTTGAAACTAAAGCTAAAATCTCCCAATGAAGAAATAAAAAGGATAATGTAGGGAAAATCATTTTTGATCTAGCCTCTTAAATTTTTTACCCTCCCATTAATTCCCAAAAGCACTGCCGTCAACCCACCCCTGACTGTAACAGCTACCTGAGAGCAGCAGCATTTTCAGAAATTAATCTGTCAGCGAAAAGTCAGCAAAGTTAGTATCCCCGATATGATACAGTTTACAATTAGTGATCAATAATTTATACATTATTGCATACTGATCAAGTTTATAATCTGTTTTGTATGTTACATTGTAGGAATATGCATAAATGGAATGACTTTAAAATTTCATAATACATGTCCTATTTGTCTTAATATGGCCTCTTTGAGTTACAAACGTTTTTCACAACCCAAAATTAACAGATAACTGAAAGTAGTGGTCCCTTTTGCTGCAAAATTTAAAGTAACAAGGGCTGCTACTTTTGGACGGAATTCTATGGTAGCATATTGAACAGTTGAGATTTTCTTACAGAGCTTTAGTATTAGGCAAGCAACTAACAAGCAGAAAGCTACTCACTAGAAATGGCTCAATGACAAGTCAATCCCATTCATGGATAAGAAATGACAGCTTGGTTACATTATCACAGATGATCACCCTCTTTTGTTCTGTCAAAATGTCCTTTGTAATAGCAGAAGAACTCACCCTTATGTATGTGTGAAATGCTGAACAGAGCTCATCTAATCCATTTTTAACTCTTGCAAACAGTTGGTACAACAGAGCAAGGTCCCTTATTCTGTTGCCTGACATCAGACTGTCAAAACCTTCAACAAAAAAGGTGAATAATTGCTCATAAGTTTTTTTACTCGTATCTAATATTTTGCTTCAGTTTGAATAATGTAGGATCTATCCCTCATGTCCCATTAGGAGCCTAAAAGACTAAGAGAAAGAAAGACACCCCCAATGAAATACTTTCATGATTGTTCTTAAAGCTTTTCAAGATTTTAAACATCAATTCAAATATCTGAAACTTTTGTGAAGTACAACCTCAATATAACAAACCTCTATATAATGAACAATTCCAATTAAGAACTGTTAGGAGAAACATAAATATGGAATAGTTACGCTGTGCCCTGAACTTCTTTATTGCCAAGGTTTCACTGGGCCAATAAACATAACTGACAAAAACACTACATTTCTGTTTCTGAACATCACTCATGAAGAGGTATATATTTTGAGAAATTCAACATAACGTACCTTTTTGAAGAATAGCTGTGAGGTGCTGGCCCAATAACTGCCGTTCTACACTCAGTATCAGTGGTTTTCTAATAACAAGAGTTTTGTTTTGATATCACATATTAATTAGTTTGTAAAGTATAGCAACCACTCAGCTTCTACCCTTAGCCAATTGACCAATCACGGGGGGGGCGGGGGGCTAGGACGAAATATCATATATGACAACACATTAATTTACTTAATTTACATCACAGAATTAGAGTCCCTGTTTAAATCTTAGTGTAAATAGTTAATTATTTTTAATATTTTACAGCATTACATACTTCTGTAAAAATTTATGCAATTTTGTTTTTTTTTACAGCAACAAAAATTTTATAACAAACTTCAACATACCAAGGTATAATTATTATTCAATAAAGGTGTTTTCATTCAAACTGCCAAAAAGACTAAGTATACTTGCTGAGTATTTCCCAATAAAAAGAATTCCAAGCATTTACTTATCAAAACGCCCATTTTAAATGTTGAACTTCACATGTGCCACAATAGAATTTGCTCATTAACTAGCATTAGATTCTGCAGATGGGAAATTCAACTTTTAAAACAGGCCTAAGAACTTTACATGATTGTTACATTTAAATATTAAACAGGATATTTGATTTTTTTGCATTGGTTTAGACTGAATGGCGAATTGCAGTTTACACCATTGCCTCATTAAGACATGCAGTAACATTTGTAATGTTGCGATCATTTAGTAATGATCATATATATTTGTAAGACAATCAAATATCTAGTATCCTTCAAAATTAGTTTTATCTTCACAATGAACAATCTCTTTCACTTTACTTACTAAAACAACTTTATTAACAACACACCTTGTTGACTGATCAAGGTAATGTAACAATCTGTCTGTTTCTTCCCTCAATCTCTTGTCAACATGGGCTAGATATTTTGGTACCTTTGAAAGATTTGAAAGTAAGTCTCTGTAACCTGGACCCAGGGCCTGTTTGTTCAAAGGCTGGTTAACTTTAACCCTGGTTTAAGCTAAAATAAAGGATACAATTATTTTCTCCTCTATTAAGGAAAGGGTTACCGTTCTTACATTTAGTAATGTTTAAGTTTTCCACAGAAAAAAAACTTGTCATTTCTAAAATTACAGCTCTGCCAGTCTCTGTAAAGTTGGAAACAAGAATGTAGTTTATGATTTAACCCTGGGTTATTGCTAATCTATAGGCCTTAAAACAACTTGGCCTGAAGCACACAAAAATGGTACAAACCAAAGAAAACGTGGAGGAGAATGGCAGAGAGAGAAATGGGGAAAAATTAAAGCTGGATGGAAAATGTGGGTTGAGGTGGTTGGCATAGCAGGTTAGCAGGATTGTGTCGAGACCTTATGTGCCACACAGCTCAAAGAAGATAGGCTAAGCAACTATGTACAGGAATACTCTTGAATCTTTGCTAAGATAAACTTGATAAACTACACACTATTACTGTCTTTACTACTCTTTGGTAATCAGAAAACCCAACCGGTTTTACATTAGTTCCAAATTAAAGGACTCTGAGGGCCTAAGGTTTAACATTAATTTTTCTCTTATCCAAGAAAAGGCAAAGGTCTAGTAACCATTTGTAGAGGTTAGAGCAAGAGCAGCACCTTCTCCTCAGGTCTCTTACAACTCAGAGTAAAGGTCCAGCACTGGGCCTATTGCAGGACAGACTGGCACCTTACCAACTGAGCTAACCAGGTGATGGTACTACATTAAATATCCCTGCTACCTGGTTATACTATAGGTCACTTTGCCCCAAGCCATGTTTAACTCCCCTCAATAATATTGCCTCTAGCCTCAGGTGCTGGTACTCAAAAAATACTTACATCAGTCTCCTGCATGTATCTGTAGCCCTCCTCAGCATAAAGTACATCTGTTGCCTTCAAAAACTTCTTCTCAAAAGCATCTTCATACATCTGCAACAATCAACAAAGGAAGCAAATACTAATTATTAAAATATACAAAAGGCGAGAAAAAATCTCAAAAAGATTTTTAAGGGTTCAGTACAAAAAGATTTTTAAGGGTTCAGTACAGGCTTAGTTCCTTCTGACCTGTGAGGCCTCAGTGCCATTTTACTGGCTGTCTCTGTATCATTAACA
>JAOBAT010111511.1:0-14475 GCA_026413305.1 Hydrozoanthus tunicans
GGGATGGGGGCAACAAAGTTATTGGGCAGCCAGTACCCCCCCCCCCGCCCCCCTTGGTTCTACACTTCCTTACTGATTCTTCCACCGAGAGCTCTCTCCGGCCCATTGATGTCAAAGTGGAGAGGAAGGGGAAAATGAGAGTCTAATTGGAACCAAGTTTCAAATTTTCTCTGGTTTGATCAGGAGACCGAACTGGCGGTTCGTACTGCACCATGACGCAACCCGTTGCCCGTTGTATGTCCAACAAAGGATTTAGAGTAAACATGCAACCCGAGCACTTTTTTTGTCTTTTTGGAATTATTTCAATGTTCTTTTATGAAACCTTTAGTCGGGAGATCAAGCGGAAAATTAGAATTTTCGCATAGTTTTGGCCTCGGAATATGACTGGGAATATGAACACTCGCATATTTTTGACCTAGGAAAATGAATATTAGGCCAAACAGACCAGGGAATAGGAATATTTGTAAATATTTGCCTCTACAATATGAATATTTTGAAAATAATCCGAAATGAACGAATCAGTTCTGGTTTGAAATACTGCGTTTCATCCTCCGACTTGAACTGTGTTGAACAAAACATTGAACGACGTAAACCGAAAAAGGAAAATTAATTAGTTGATTTACTATGCTTAAGTTAAAATGTGTGGCTGAGTAAAGTACAAGGTACTTTGCGCTGGATAAAGGCCGAAAAGATGTGTATTTTTTTTTCTCTCTTACCAAACTGGTTCCACTTTTTCCGATAATTTGTTTCCAGGACAACCGAGGAAAGACGCTGCATCAAAGTGAGGCTATACCAATTTTTCAACATGAACAACGCTGATCTTGAGAAGTTTTCTGTCTCCCCTGGCAAATTGTCCCCGAAATTTCACCCCAACACAACAGAATACACAGTTACCGTCGGCAGTGATGTAAAAGAGATCAAACTCGACCCTTTGACAAGTGACTGCGGGGCGTCTTATTGTATTAAGGTAAAGAATGATCAACTCATAAGTATGTCTTTCCGCGCAAAGTTGTATGCCTGTGGTATGCCGGGAATTTTGACTGAGGTATTAAACATAAACTCATTTCTTTCAGGGAAGCGATGGTGAGAAGAAAGTTCCACTTAAAGAAGGAGAAATCACTTCAATTAAAGTGGAGGTGTCAGCTGAGGATGGGTGTACGATTAAAAATTATTTTGTGCATGTGACTCGCTTGTCAGCGAGTGATGCCTCTTTGACCGGTATCAAGCTCTCGGCCGGAGAACTTTCTCCCATTTTCGATACAAAAGTGACAAACTATTTTGCAAGTGTTTCGTTCTCCTGCGAATCACTTACTATAACACCAGTTGCAGGAGATAAGAAAACTGCACTTAAAGTAAATGGCTCGGAGCCTAAAGAAGCAGTGCCTCTCAATTATGGAGAAACTCAAGTTGTGATTGACGTGACATCGCCGGACAAAAGTAACACACAATCATATGTAGTCACTGTATGCCGAGACGAAATCGTGAGATGTTTTCGCTTCGCTGACAGCAAATTAAATCGAAAGTTTGAATGCCCAGTATGTCTTAGAGTGCTTTACAGACCCAAATCAGTTTCTGGCGCTCTTCCAAAGCATGTGTTCTGCAAGTCATGTATAGAGGAGTTGACGCGCACATCAAAAGTCGACCCCCTGGACGAGAGTCCCTTAAAAGGAGATTGGAAAAAGGATGAATTTGAAGTGGAGTCTGAAATGGCTGGTGCAGAGGTACACTGTGTGTTTTCATATTTCGGCTGTGCTGAAAAAGTTCCTTTAAAAAATCTTGGCAGTCATGTGCAGAAGTGTGAATTCAGAGTTGGCCAAATAGAGAAATCTGGAGAAATGGTACCACAAAAACACCTGGATGCTAAGGCTAAGGTAAGAAATGAAAAAAAAAAAATTTTTTTTTATAGGTAGAAGAGACATATCTTAATATTTATGGTTGAGCATTTCATTTTTCTGTTTGAAGTTAAACTCTGCATTTTTTGTATACAGATATGATTATATATGTTATTTTAATAATTATTAACTGACTTTTTTAAAAATGAAGTTTACTACTGTTTCGATGTCATTCTGATTTCTATATCAAGAAACTAAAATTTAGATTATCAAACAGTCCCATTTATAATAAGAAAAATTACAGTATAATTTTTCTTTAAAATAATTGTTCTTAAAGTCATGACACACAAAGGAAATACAATGGGACTTTTCCTAGCTGTAAGGTGAGAAAATTATTTATTAGATTAGACAATTAGACAAATACTTTGGCTTGCACTGAGTAAGATTGAGTGTTTAACTTTGAATTCTTGTCAATCTGACTCAGTGCTAGCAAAAGTTTAGTTTGTCTAATTGGCTAATCTAATTAATAAGTTTCTCACCTTACACCAGGAATTGTATTTCCCTTACAGGTCACAAATAAAACTAGTGCAGTAATTTTTTCTTACTATAAATATGACTGTTTTCTTGATAATGAAGTCCAGATTAGAAACGTAGAATTTTAGTAGTAATAGATTTAATTTAATAATGTTCATTTAATTCCTTAATAGGTTATTAGTAAACGACAATCACCATTTTTGTATCTTGAAAGCACAAAAGTAATTTAGTTAAAGTTTTAGTGGTACATTATTTACCTCCAAAAATGAAGCTGATAATTACATAATATAAAATAGAATATAATATATAAAGCACCCTGCAATTTTTTTTCATGTTGTTAGACTTGCAGGTATCAGGTATATTTTTTGCTAGAAAAAAGAAAAGACTCTTTTGTTGTTGTTGAGATTTACAGTTCCATTCAAGTTTGTAACAATTATTTTTGTTTTACTATACTGAAAGTGTATTGAAATTTTGTCTTTAGCATTTGGAAAATGTTTGTTTTTTCATAAATTTTCCTAAACTCATCAGCATTGATCTGATCAATTAACAAAAATGCTAAATTGGTAGGCCTTATGATCTACCTTCAAATTTTGAACTAATGCCAGTCATATTTAACATCAATCTTTTTAAATTTTAAGAAATTTCTAAAGGCAAAGGACTGGTTTAAAACAACCAATTTTTTACTAGATATTCAAGTAAATATTTTAATTTCTTCCACAACTTTAGGATTGCACAACATCTTGTCCAGAATGTAACAGGCCAGTCCGAACCCATGACATGGACACACATAAGTCTTACATGTGCACAACCAAACACATAGACACTGTCAGCCATACAGTTGAGGTAAGACAGTGGGAGAAAAAGCTTCAGCAAGAGACAGCAGAACAGTCAACTGATAAACTTATCAAAACAGCAGAGGAGCAACTCAAACAGTATTATCAAAGTCTTCCACAACATGGTTTGTATCACAACATAGACCCTACTCATGAAAATAAATGGCAGGGATTTAAATATTCTTTTGCCTACATTAGAACTAGTGTTACTAGCCCTGTTTTCTAGTTAAACTTTCAAAATAATATGTTACCCAAAACAAGTCTATTAGGGCTAATTTGAGCATTGACAGAAGAATACTATTTAATAATAATAATAATAATAATAATAATAATAATAACTTCATTATGAGTCAAATCTGATAGCAGTTAAAAAACTACTAATTGGGGACAAAATATATATTAGCATATTAATTATAACAAGCTAAAATAAGCAAAAACATTATTTACATGTATAAAATGTAAGATCTAAACAAATACACAAGACACAATAATTGTAGTGTAGTATAGATCAAAATACCCGTAGGGTATTGTTTTGAAAATTGATTGGCATGTTTGCTGCAAATCTTGAAAACAAACCTTGGACTGCTTTTTGGTTAGTGTACACTTCTGTTGAAATTGTTTTGCATTGTACATAAGCACCTAAAACAAGATGATTTTGAAAATGTAAAAAGTAGCCTTTGATGTTGTGGTTGCCATGGCAACATTATTAAGTGAAATACAACCAATATATGTATATCAAAGGATTTTCAATAAAGTTTTAGGAAAAGTCATTAAATTTTAGCATCGTACTGCCATGCATTCCAAAGTTTAATATTCACAAAAATATACCTGGCAGTTCCCCCCCACACCCCAACCCAGGTTGCATAGGGTTTTAAAGTGAGTGGAGTTGAAGGTTGAAACAAACTTTGATTATTTAATTCACATGTGAAGTGCTTTGCTGCCTGTATGGGCAAGCAACTTTGCTAAATTTTGGAAAGTATAATTGTGTGGCACTCAAAATTAACATTATATAATGAATGATTTTAAAAAATGGAAAATAGAGAATGTGCACTATCCAAAGTTTGACACTGACAAACTTAGACCATAGTAACCTAATTAAAATATCTCTTTGGTAAACTATTAACTCTTTCAATCCCAGCCAGTTTAACAACATCTAAAAATAACTTCCCAATACTTAAATTATAAATAGCTTATAATTAAGGTTACTATATTTAGTGACTACTAATTTTTATAGCTGTATTGGATGAGAAAGAGTGAGTGACAACTGATTTTATAGCGATATTAACAATTTTTATTGAACATTTTTTAGTTTAATTTACATGTTTAGGAACACAACAAAGCGTTTCAACTTTTGCATCAACACCGTAGGTAGCAGATAAAATTAGGTGTAAATGTTAGAAAAAGGATCCTTGCCGGGAAATAGATGGTGTAGAAGTTGTGGAACATAATGTCGATCAAACATAATGCATTCATTAAATTTTGAAGTGGGTTTTAATGTAATTTTTAATTGTTTCTTTATTTCTGTAAGGAAGGGGAGATAGGGAGGTGTATAATTATATAGAACCGTGATTTTAGTGCTAACTTAATTTTAGCGAGTACTAGATATTTTCAAGTTGCTAACATTAGTAGCTGCTAAAAAGAGTAATAATAAGGTAATTCGTCTTCTTGAGAAAACGGGAATTGATGAAAGAACTAATTGCTCATCTTTTAACCAATCAGCGTTCGTTGCTTAACCTTTCCCCCATGAGAAGCAAACTTGCTTGGGTCTAACCAATCAACGATTAGACAGTAGCAAAGTTTGCTGGAGATGGCAAACTTTGCTGGTCAGCTATTAAAACATCTGTTTATAAAATAGTGGATGTAACTATTTCTTTGACTCAACATGTCACTTTAAAACAAAATTTATTCATCTTAGAAACGATTTCGTTCGGTCAGTTGCTGATAATTGACTAGATTTGAACTGTTTGTGACCTCAAAACGGCAGCATCGTGCACTTTTGATTTGAAAGAAAAACATGTCAAAAGTCAATAAAAAGATGTTATTTTTGTTACAAGTGTTTGGGAAGAAGGGATAAAAAGCTTGAGAAATACAGTTGATTCACTTTTTTACTGAAGGTAATCCACAAGGATTGATTAAACCCATGCCCACTTAATATTATGATAATTACACATTCCAGATTTAAAGCATTGTTTAATCAAACTACGACTAAATAAATATGATTTAATTCTCAAAGGATGTGCTGGCCAGTATAAGGGTGATGTCTCCCCTTTGCACTATCTGGAGATGGCCTCTGAATGGTGTGCCACAGCAGTTAAGTTAAAACCGAAAGATGCCAAGCTTCATTTCTTTCTTGCACAAGTTTTGGAAGAGCAGTTTTTCTGTGAGGATTTGTATGGAATTAAACCACAGGTAATTAATGAGAGAATGGTCAAAGTGTTATAAATATAGTTCAAAATAGTGTTATTGGTAGGATAAAAGTTATGAGTAAGATTGTGTTTTTAGAATTTTAGAAATGGGGTAACTTTTTTTAAATTAATAATTAGTAAAAATATGGACGGCAGCCAATTTCAAATAAAACACTATGCATTGCAAATAAATTCAAAATTGTTATATTGGTAAGGTAAAAGTTATCAGTAAAATTGGAGAAATGTGACTGAGCAACTTTTTTTAAATTTCAAACAAAACACAATGTGTTTCAGATTTAATGAACTGACAAAGACATATGTTTTGGCTTAGACTTCTTTGCAACTGTTATTGATATCAGTTCCTTGACCAAAACTAATAACAGGTGTGAAGAAGACTGGTTTCAGCTACTTCTCAACAATCTTCTGTGATAGCAAGTAGAGAATTGCAATATTGCTCTATATGGGATTGTGTAAATTAATGCAAGCACTTTAATAGTTATATAAAAAATGTTGGGCTAGTGTAGTAAGTGAGAAAACACTAAGAACTAAGATTTTTTATGAGAATAATTTGAGAAAAAGTTTGCCAGCCTTTAGACTTTCAGCTGTCCCTAGCCAGAGCCTTGATCATAGATCAATATGGTTGCTACATAGTTGTTAATTAATTATATAATTTACATTACAATATTGATTCAGTATGTTACTGACTTAATCAGTCTGTGAAAAAGGCTTGGGGAAATAGAAAACATGTAGGCAAGCAAATTGTTTTACTGTTGAGTTTATCCTTCTTGTAAGTAAGAATTTTTAAAAAACTTTTAGTCAACATTGGCAGTTAAACCACTCCTCTAAGACAAGGTTGTTATGTGCAGGGTTCGTTTGGGTCCTGGAAATCCTGGAAAACTGTGGAAAATTTCTTAAGCCCTGGAAACCCCTTGAAAAGCCCTGGATATTTTTTATTAAGCCCTGGAAGATTTCGTAGAATTTTTATTGAAAAAACGAAATTCACCAAATGCATTTTTTCATTCAAGTAACAAGATTTTAGACTTAATTTTTTGCGTTAACTATTTAAAAGTTGTTTAAACAGGTGATTGTAAACATCATTTTTTTCATTCTGGGTTTAAAGAGCCCTGGAAAACCCTGGATTTTTAACTTCTGAAGGTGTACAACCTCTGTTGTTAGGCTGAAGAACCAGCCACTCGAATCTCAGCTTGGCAGGGTTGCCATAGTCTGTGAACAACTTTTTCAAGGTCAAGGAAAAGTCAATGAGTTTCGTGTTGGGTTAGGGAAATTTAGATTTTTGCTTTAAGTAGGGGAAAAGTCAAACATTAATTAATCTGGGACTGGTTGTATAATGCCTGGGTAAGCTATCTGCCGGATAAAAGCTAATTGCTCTTAGTAATAAATCAAAGATTGTTTGACTCTTTGTTGATTTCTCTATATCTGGTTGTTAAGTGAGTGGAAGACTCCCAAAGTAATGGTTTAAATGGTGTCAAACAACTTTCATTATAGTTTTACTGCTGAAAATAGAAAGCACTTATCCGGCAAATAGCTTATCCAGGCTTCGTGCAACCAGCACTTGATGTGTAGAAGCCCTGTTTAGGTACTTAACCTTTTTTTATCCCATTTGTATTGGTAGATTCTGATATTGTTAGAGAATTTTGAATGGTTATTTATATTTCTAGCTTCAAACTTACTTGAAAATATACACAAAAACATGTTAGTTTTGTAACATTAAACCATGATGAAACTGAAGAATGTTGTTGCATCCATCAAATTTGTCATAAACAAAAAAGTTCTTTTGTTATAACATTTAACCATAAAACCAAAATGTATCACTCAACAGAAAATCCAGAAGTCATCCTAATTATCATCAGCATTTTGTTCAAGTCAGGAGTTTTTCCCTTTTTCAAGGGGTTACTGACTCTTCTTCCATGACTTGATGCACCTTTTCAGTCTTTTGCATCCTCTAAGCTCATACTAACTTTACAACACTCCTGGAGTCTCCCTCATTCATTTCCAATTCACTTTTGGTCTTTCTCATCTCCCTTCAACCTCAAAATTCCATCACTGTTTCACACACTTGTCATTACCTTTCCTCACTACATGGCCCAACCATCTCAAATAAATATAACTAAGGCAGTTTTTTTCAGTTCTTTACAGATATTCCCCAATTTTCCTATTACATTTTTCTAAACAGTTGACTATTTGGCAATTTTGGGAAAAAATTGAAATTTTGGAGTTTTTTACCTCCACTTTTACAATTTTCCCAGGAGGGCACGCCCTCAGACCCTACTGGGAGTTCCCACCATCTGCTTGTAGTAGTTGAACTACTGCATCAAATTTTTAGCTCCACAAACAGCCTTCAAGGTTGTCCAATTTCAGCCCAGGGAACGCAGAAAACTACATTTAAGAGAGTCCACTTTTACAATTTTCCCAGGAGGGCACGCCCTCAGACCCTACTAGGAGTTCCTGCCATCTGCTTGTAGTAGTTGAACTACTGCATCAAGTAATTCCAAATGCTAGCGAAAACCCTTTGCTATTATTGTTATCACAGTTACTGTCACATTAATTTGCAGAAAACAAATGATTTTGATGACATGGATTTCAACAGTAAATCAAAGGAAAGCTCCATGGGAGATGACATTCAAGCCCTGTGTGAGATGCGAGGTGTGGGCCGAAATGCACCATTTGTTGCTCAGTTGAAGGCAATCGATGCGGAGTACCATCACCTGCTTGACCAGGGACAGTCGGACAAGGCAGACTATGTTCAGAAGTTGTATGCATGGAAGTCAAAACAGGCAACTCAAGTATGATGGTGACATCAACTACGATTTTAAGAGTAGCTGGTTAAGTACTATGATTCAAGTCTGTGACCACTGTGCTATGCAGCACAACGGTCCAACTTGGGCTTGGTCTCACAAACCAGTGTTACTTGTAGCGACAACATACATGTACTTGTCGTTGATTGGTTTATTGGTGTATAAACTGATGGTAATTGACGTTCAGATGACTTAGTCAAATAGAGCAAGTATAATTAAGCGTCTTGCCCAAGGATGCAACCAAGTGGTGTGGCTGGGGCTGAACCTTACAAACCTAGCTAGTATTACTTACAAAGATTGTACTTGTCATTTGCTGGTTTGATTGATTAAATAATGCATGTATAAATTGATACTAGGTTGATGGGCAAGGTAAGGTCATTAGCAGATAAAATTGCTAAACCTGTTAAAGATCAGGTTGAATAAAAAATGCGTAGAGAGGTATCTAGATGGGTGGGTTCTTGGATAGAGTAGTTTGTTGGGTTATTGGATGGGCAGGCCATATGAATAAAATGAAATGAAGTGATAAAATGTAATTGGAAGGTTAGCATTGAGATTGGTAGGTCGGTCATTCTGTTGGTACGTGCTTGGTTTCGGAAGTGGAAATGTTAGTATATTGAATGGAGAGAGGAGTGACGATTCCAATGGTCAAGATCAAAGAATTGGTGTGGAGTTGAGACGAAATGGATAAGTGGGTGTCTGGGCAGGTAGATAAAAGAATGGATGGGTTAATTGGTAGATGGATCATATTGGAAGAGTTGTTGAACTAAAGGGGCAAGTGTGTGTCTTAGTAGGTACTGTAGATCCACTGATAGATTTGGCAAATTGGTTGATGGATTAAATTGGTAGAGGGTTGAGAGAAAATGGTTTAGAGGGTGTGTAAGCAGGTAGATCAAAGAATGGATGGGTTAATTGGTAGATGGATCATATTGGAAGAGTTGTTGAACAAAAGGGGCAAGTGAGTGTCTTAGTAGGTACTGTAGATCCAGTGATAGATTTGGCAAATTGGTAGAGGGTTGAGAGAAAATGGTTTAGAGGGTGTGTAAGCAGGTAGATCAAAGAATGGATGGGTTAATTGGTAGATGGATCATATTGGAAGAATTGTTGAACAAAAAGGGCAAGTGGGTGTCTTAGTAGGTACTGTAGATACAATGATAGATTTGGCAAATTGTTAGATGGATTAAATTGGTAGAGGGTTGAAAGGAAATGGCTTAGAGGGTGTGTAAGCAGGTAGATCAAAGAATGGATGGGTTAATTGTTAGATGGATCATATTGGAAGAGTTGAACAAAAGGGGCAAGTTGGTGTCTTAGTAGGTACTGTAGACCCAGTGATAGATTTGGCAAATTGGTAGAAGGATTCAATTGGTAGAGGGTTGAGAGGAAATGGCTTAGAGGGTGTGTAAGCAGGTAGATAAAAGAATGAATGGGTTAATTGGTAGATGGATCATATTGGAAGAGTTGTTGAACAAAAAGGGCCAGTGGGTGTCTTAGTAGGTACTGTAGATCCAGTGATAGATTTGGCAAATTGTTAGATGTATTAAATTGGTAGAGGGTTGAGAGAAAATGGCTTAGAGGGTGTGTAAGCAGGTAGATCAAAGAATGGATGGGTTAATTGGTAGATGGATCATATTGGAAGAGTTGTTGAACAAAAGGGGCAAGTGAGTGTCTTAGTAGGTACTGTAGATCCAGTGATAGATTTGGCAAATTGGTAGATGGATAAAATTGGCAGAGGATTGATAGAAAATGGCTTAGAGGTTGTCTAAGCAGGTAGATCAAAGAATGGTTGGGTTAGTTGGTGAAGGATCAAATTGGTAGAGAGTTGAGAGGAAATGGCTTAGAGGGTGTCTGAGCAGGTAGATAAAAGAATGGATGGGTTAATTGGTAGATGGATCATATTGGAAGAGTTGTTGAACAAAAAGGGCAAGTGGGTGTCTTAGTAGGTACTGTAGATCCAGTGATAGATTTGGCAAATTGTTAGATGTATTAAATTGGTAGAGGGTTGAGAGAAAATGGCCTAGAGGGTGTGTAAGCAGGTAGATAAAAGAATGAATGGGTTAATTGGTAGATGGATCATATTGGAAGAGTTGTTGAACAAAAAGGGCAAGTGGGTGTCTTAGTAGGTACTGTAGATCCAGTGATAGATTTGGCAAATTGTTAGATGTATTAAATTGGTAGAGGGTTGAGAGAAAATGGCTTAGAGGGTGTGTAAGCAGGTAGATCAAAGAATGGATGGGTTAATTGGTAGATGGATCATATTGGAAGAGTTGTTGAACAAAAAGGGCCAGTGGGTGTCTTAGTAGGTACTGTAGATACAATGATAGATTTGGCAAATTGTTAGATGTATTAAATTGGTAGAGGGTTGAGAGAAAATGGTTTAGAGGGTGTCTAAGCAGGTAGATCAAAGAATGGATGGGTTAATTGGTAGATGGATCATAATGGAAGAGTTGTTGAACAAAAGGGGCAAGTTGTTGTCTTAGTAGGTACTGTAGATCCAGTGATAGGTTTGGCAAATTGGTAGATGGATAAAATTGGCAGAGGGTTGATAGAAAATGGCTTAGAGGTTGTCTAAGCAGGTAGATCAAAGAATGGTTGGGTTAGTTGGTGAAGGATCAAATTGGTAGAGGTGTTTAAAAATGGGTAAATGGGTACCTGAGCAGGTAGATCAAAGAATGGATGGGTTAATTGGTAGATGGATCATATTGGTAGAAGGCTTAAAAAATTGGTAAGTTGGCGTCTTAGTATGCAGATCATAGGATGGGATCATTGGTTAATGGACGTGTACAGCTGTGCAGATGATCATGATGATTATATATGATATTGGGTTGATTGATAGATAATTAGATTATAAATGAAGGGTGGATACACATTGCTAAGTAATTGTTTAATCAAAGTAATATATTTATATAAGCTTTGTTTAACGAAAAAAGTTATTGATTAAAGGTAAGCTATTAAAAGTACGGTAGGTTTAAATAAGGTGTTTGCTGCCAGTGAAGAACATGCGTTGCATACATTAGGGAGGTAAAACAGCCCAAAGCGCCTCAACAGAAGAAGCAGTGTTGGGTAAAGCATACATCAAGTACATGGATGCATTGTCGTGTGGCAATGATAACTATCTGTACAGTTTCCATGTTGGTCGCTTGATGTTGGTCCAACAAAATGCAGAGGAAGCTGTGAAAAGGCTTGATGTCGCAGTAGGCTTGAAACCTACTCATCTTGAATCAAGGTAAAGTAGAGTATTCAGTGAATAGAGAATACGTAATTATTTCAAGAAAGAGTGAAATAATATTTTTAATGCAAGTAACAAAATATTTAAAAGCATGTTTTCAAAAGCAATACTATAAAATTGTAAAGGCTTGTTGATAACGATCAAAACCGAATGAAGTGTTAAGTCGGGTCACAACATGCCAGTGTTCTTTATTAGGGACTACTTTACGGATGTATCGAAACGAATATCGCAAATATGAAAAACTTGTAAATATCGACGAAAGTCGTAAATATCTACAATATCGGATATCGTAAACTGAAATGAAAACGAAAACAAAACTATCTTCATAATAAGCTTAAATAGGCATAATAAGCAAAGTGTACTATCATTCTAATAAACGACAAAACTAGATCAAGCCTGTGACAAGGCTAACTACCAACTTGTGCTTGATCGAAAGGTAACTTTGGGTGCCAACTTAAACTTTACGAAATTTTCTCTGCGATAACACGATTAGAACTAACTAAAAATGACTGAACACAGGTTGTATTCTGTGCTGGGACGTAGGTGATAATAAAAATCTAAGTTCACTAATCATACGGAATATTCGATTGCCACTTCCTTTATAAAAGTAAAAACACAATAATGTTTAATAATAATGTTTAGCATTTATATAGCGCTATTTTCCATGTCGATATGATCAAAGGCGCTTGACAATGATTTGCAGATGACTCTGGTATTGAGGGTCTTAGATAGTTCGCTATATACGGACCACAGTAATGTTCAGTAAGAGTTGCCCTCAATTAGTAGAAGACAGACCACAACACCGGGATAACCCTACTCTTATTTCGACAAGTGATGTGGGTTCTTTTAAGTCCCCCGATAGGAGATCGAGAGACTGGGCCTACGGTTTTACGTCCTTATCCTAGAAGACGCGAAGGTCCAACCGTTTGCAGATGTTAGAGCAAAGGCAGCACCTTCTCCTCAGTTGTTTTATGACCCTGAGTGAAGGTCCAGCACCAGGAATAGAACCCGGGCCTTCCGCACGAAAAACTGGCGCCTTACCAACTAGGCTAACCAGGCGGCGGTAAGGTTCACAGGGGTTTTGTTCCAGGCAGGATGCTGTACGCAAATGCAACATCCAACGAAATAATTATTATTTAAGTGTGTAAATCGATTGTGCTGTCATGAATGGGACGTCGACAGGGATAGTGACTGAGGCTTTGGATCCAAAGATCGGAAATGTATAGAGATATGGGATTTATACACTCTTTCTAATAGGAGTCCGTTTTGGAATCAAGTAAAAAGCGAACAACCGCAAACATAAACTGATTATAATTGCCAAATTAGCCAAACATTTCATTTTTTTGTGATTACTTTTTAACTCTAGCGACCTTCCCAGTTAACCAATCTTGCCCAGGCAATGCAGAATACCGCATTTTAGAGAATCCAGTTTTACAAGTTTCTGTCGGCCGTTAGCTCAACCACTGCATGCGTTACTTCCAAATGCTAACGAAAACCTTGCCCAAATTTGCTGATCTATAATCCCCTTCGTATGTAAGAAATTGCGTTGTAGAAATTCAACAAGGATTATAAATAGATAAACCCCTTCTCTTGCTGGTTTATCAGAGCATAATGTCTATAAAGGATGAAATTGTCCACAAAATTTTAGTTGAGTTGCCCTTGAAGCTCACTTCTCAGCAAACTCTTCATTTCCTGGACAAATACTTCCGAGACATCAGCTGCAGGAAGGGGTTTGTTTAGTAACTATAGGGATGGTTAATCAGCATTACCAACCCGAGAATGATTCTTTCCACGTCACCACGCGAAGTGTGCTTTCTCTACCAAACCTGTATTTTAACAACAAACTAAGTCAGTAGCTCGTTTATTTTATTTTTTTTGTATTTTAGGTTTGTTTTGTCTCCATAATCAGCATCACCAACCCGAGACTGATTCTTTCCTCGTCACTACGCGAAGTGTGCTTTCTCTACCAAACCTGTATTTTAACAACAAGCTAAATCAGTAGCTCGTTTATTATTATTATTTTTTTTTTGTATTTTAGGTTTGTTTTGGGTCTAGCTCTTTGTAAGCAGGAAGGAGGGGCAGCAAAAAGGAAGGCAGAATCTATTGGCTATTTAGCTGAAGGCTTAGAGTTTTTACTGAACCAAATGACAGAAAACAAAGGCAAATTTCACAAGGAGAGAACTGAGCTCTTTTCATCCGGCCTTTTACGATCAGATAGTGTGCTGTGTATGCAAGGGATCATGACTCTCGCTGACCAATTGGCAGGGACCCAATCTTCCCCTCCTTGTACCATATCAGCTACTGATGCTTACCACTTTGTGGTGTATTTGACCACAAGAGTGTTGTCACAGCTGGTTGCCAGGGGGGACACATATCATCAGTTAGAATGGTTGTCCCTTGTAGGGAAATCATCCTTACTTCAGATGCTGCTTGAGGAAAAACCTGAAAAGAGTGAAGAGCAAAGCTCTGCGATCAAAAAGTACTGTGATAACCTATCAGCCTTAATCAAGTGTTCTAGTGTACCCCCTGGTCCTCAGTTGTTGGAGCTACAAGAAAAGGTGGGTCAGAGTGAAGCACTTAAACGTGGTTAGTTCAGACTTCAAGTTCAAGTTTTCAAGTTCAAGTTTATTTCAGATATGTTTACATACATACTGATTTATAATTACACGCTTCCGCAAATAGCAAAGTTAATCGAGGCGGGATTGCGTTTTTTAAAGAAAAAAATATATAAAGGAAATACAAATTAAATTAGAGGAATGATAAACAATGCAGGTCACAAGGGTAGAAAATGGTAACAACTTTTACAGGCTTAGGATTACATAAAGAAAACAA